>JANAVB010019962.1:0-64985 GCA_029216955.1 Iris pallida
ACCACATATGGCTTCAGTAATTCTGATTTTGTTCCTAACTAACTGATTTATGGTGTTAATTTACATGTTAGATTCACATACAACCTGTAATAGCTACTGACAGGTTGGGTTTTCAAGTTAGATTGTCTTTTTGCACTTTGTATGGGATTTTGATATTGAGATTGGACTGGCTTAAGTGGACTAATATGCAGTCCTATTTTTTCATGTACTAAACTATAATTCCAGTCACAACTGAGTTTGATTTTCAATTCCAGGTTTACTCCTAACATATGGTTGTAGTTGTTCAATGTTAGGCTATATTGATATAGGGAATGGGATTTGGTATGTGGGTTGGGATGTACCATGTATGGACTGTTTAACTGTCATTGGGTTCTATAGTTAACTGTCACATGAGTTCCTAAACCGAGAATAGGTTTCAATGATTCATGAACTGTCAATATTGGGTTCACTGTAGTTTAGGAACTGATATTGATTTCATTCCTATGACACTGTCATACACTCTATGTTTCACCCCCACCATGCCACATGCCACTAATTCCACTCTCACACACCACTATTTTTCTATATGGACACACACTGCTCTCATGCTCTACATACACAGGTATCTACCCATATCACCCACTCACTGTTAGCATACCATGTGGGCACTTACACACTATTTTCTACTGTCACTTAACCAAGCTACCATGTAACCACACACCATAGCACTCTATGCTAACTGTCATTGCATTCTGAGTTTTGTACACTATTTTCAATCTACACTATATCAATCCACCTTGATACTACATGTACACACACATTCCTAACTACTTTTTTCACATGATACACTACACCTTGACACAAATGCATGTTTCCTCTACCTATCACTCTATGTATATATATATATATATATATATAATCTATATATATATAGATATATATAATATATATATATATATATTATTTTTTTTTTATATTATATTATATATATATATATATATATTATATATATATAATATAATCTATATATATATATATATATATATATATATATATATATAATATATATATAAAATATATATATATATATATATATATATATATAATATTATATATAATATAAGATATATATTATTATATATATAGATATTATAATAAATTATTTATATATCATATATATATATAAAATATAAATATATAATATTGTGTGTGTGTGTGTGTGATAATATTTACGTAGCCTATATATGTATATGTGTGAATATGTGGTTGGACTATATGTAATTGCCTATGGGTGTATACCTATGGCTCATTGCCTATGGGTATGGCTTGAATGCCAGTTAAGGGTGTAGTAGCTTGTATAGCCTAGAAATGGTGTGTGCTTGCTAGAATACTAGTTAGGCTTAGTGAGACTTGTTGGCTTAGGTTTGACCTAGTTGACCTAGTTTGACTAGTCTAGTTGCTAGAGTTGACCAAAGTTGACTTTAGTCCAGTTTGACTCTAAACTTCATGTAGATGCATTGTAGAAGTCTGTTATAGTTTAGACTTATAGTGACTTGTACTGTTCTATAGGAGACAGACACCACTCCTCGGACAGTAGATACTCTTCAGATACTCAGGATACAGGCGAGTACATTCTCTGATCATTTCATATCCTGCTTAGGAGTATATTTCCTGCTTAAGATTACTTTACATGATGCTGATACGTTGGAAACACGGATTAGTACTATATGGATCTTGTCGTGATGTTATCCCCTTAGCGGATACTCGGGTATTTCGGGTTCGTTACTTTATCATGAGCATCGTGTACTCCTTGTGTTCGTACTTTTCGTGTGCAAATCGTGTATACTCATGTGCTCACATGATCTTCTTGTATGACTATACTTCGTGTACATAACATAACTTGGCTAGATCCTTGTGTATTGATTGGGGCAGGGAAGTAGAAGTGGTTATGTATTCAATCCAGTAGATTCCTCGTGTACAACCTCTTTAGATTACGTGTACAAATCGTACCGTTACATAACCGTCTTGTACTCTGAATCACTAGCACTGTTAGTTCTCATATATATTGTATCTATTTATTTACAGTCTTTCTTTTCATCATGTTATTTTTTTAGTTTCCTGTATCTTACTCTCTAGCATGTTTATATTCCTAACCTGTTATGATTTGTTGAGATGTACTGTACTCGCTCCTGTCCTGACTGGACCTGTTGAAAATATTACAGAGGACGAGGCTAAGGCGTTCTGTCCTACTTATTACGGTGCGACCTTAGATGATTGCTGTGACCTGGACCAACAGCAGGACCCACTAGCAGCAGATGACACTCCCCTAGATTAGGATGTCTTTCATTATCTTTCTGGATTACTGTACTGAGATTCTGAGTTGTATTGGGATATGTACTTATTTAGACACTTAGACTTATCTGAATTGTATTCTCTGTGATTTCCATTCTGTTCTTATCTATCTATCTATCTTTATCATGCTCTACCTTAGATGGATTGAGACTGTATTTGCTATGTCACCTCCATTCGGAGTAATATACTGTAAAGGTACCTTTATATTATTAGATTTAACCTAGGACAGCGTTCTACCGCCAATACTGCGACGTAGGCTGGACGTACCCACGTCTCGTGCCCTTACTCTAGGGTGCGGGTCGTGACATCAGGACGGACTATTCATGTCACCTCTAGAATAAATACTATTCGGGTATTGATGAGAAAATCGAGCATTCTTAACTCCAGGTTAGCCACCTGGGCGATGTTGCTTACTCCTTATGTTATAGTCTATGTACCTCAAAAATTAGTGAAAGGTCAAGCATTAGCTGATTTCTTAGCAGCTCACCCTATACCTAAAATATCTAAGCTTTATGAGGACATTCCAGATGAAGTCGTGGATTGCAACATGACTTTGAAGGATAACATTTGGCAACTATATTTTGATGGAGCATCGCGGGTTGGACCTAAAGGCAATATTGTCTCCGGAGTAGGCATCGTCTTGGTTTCTCTTGATAAAATGGTCATATACCGTGCTTATTCTCTTAATGAACAATGCTCCAACAATGTGGCAGAATATAATGCTCTGCTAATTGGTCTCCAAGTAGCAAATCAATTGGACATTGAGTTCCTGGAAGCCTATAGAGACTCTCAACTGATTGTTAATCAGGTCAAAGGGACATATGAAGTCAGAAATCCTGACCTCATTCCATATCATCAAGTGATAATCAAATTGGTCCTTTCATTCAAAGGATTCTTTATCGAATTCGTACCACGTTCTCAAAATTTGGAAGCTGATGCTCTTGCTAGTTTAGCTGCAGACTTAGCTGTTCCAATTAGAAGACAAAATACCATTACTTTGTTGGATCGAGACTTATTCTGTGTCAAAATAATTTGCATATTGAACAGAGTTATACTACAAAATCAAGTTCTCAACAAAGGGATTGGAGAAGCCCATTCATTGATTATACGGTTTATGGGATTTTACCTGAAGATCCAAAAGAAGCTGCATCAATCAAGAGACGATCATTTCGATTCTACTACTATTCTTCTTTACATATGTTATATCGTCGTTCTTATGACGGACTTTGTTGTATTGTCTCTCTGAAAGTGAAGTTAAGCAAATACTCCATGAAGCTCATGATGGTGTCTGCGGTGCTCATCAACCGGGTCCGAAATTACAGGACCGTATTCGAAGAATGGGGTATTATTGGCCTTCCATGATAGCAGATGCTGTGGATTATGCCAGACGTGTAAAGCGTGTCAGATTAACCCTCCTTCTGAATTCTTACATCCTACAACAGCTTCTTGGCCCTTCGAAGCTTAGGGCATGGATATTATTGGTCCGATTAACCCTCCTTCTGTCAAGGGACATCGGTTTATACTACCTATAACCGATTACTTTTCTAAACGGGCGGAAGCGATTCCCCTTGTTGAAGTAAAAACATCTAATATGGTTAGCTTCATCAAACACCATGTCATTTATCGTTTCGGGATTCCCCAAAGGATAATTCATGATAATGGACCCCAATTTGCCAGTCAGACATTTTATCGATTTTGTGACAAGAATCGTATCCAAAATCTGGCCTCTACGGCTTATAATCCAGCTGCTAATGGTTTGGCCGAAGCTTTCACAAGACCATCATTAAACTTCTCAAAAGTTCGTCTCTTCTAATAAACGTGATTGGAATGAGAAACTTGGAGAATGTTTATGGGCTTACCAAACGACAGTCCGAACTCCTACTGGTTCTACACCATTTTACTGGTTTCGGATGTGAGGCTGTTCTTCCACTGGAAATCCAGATTCTATCTCTTAGAATAGCCATGGCTAATGAGCTAACTACAGAGAATAATGATCGGTTGAGACTTCAAGAACTTGAAGGTCTAGACGAGAAGTGCCTTCAAGCACAACGCACATCGAGTTATATCAAGCCCGCATATCTTGAGCTTTCAATCGTAAAGTTAAAGAGGATATTCAAGGTCGGTAAGCTAGTTCTAGCTGTTCGAAGACCGATGGTGATGACTCATAAGAGCAAAGGAAAATTCCAAGCGAAATGGGAAGGTCCTTATGTAGTCGAGACAGTCTTCTCTAATGGTGCCTATAGGTTGTCTAAACCTGGAGATTTGCTCATGATGCCAATTAATGACAAATTCTTGAAAAAATATTATGTCTGAATTTCTTCTTTATTTCCCAGCTACCAATGTTTGGTTAAGCTGATTATTTGTTCTCCTAAAAGAGAATTTTGATCTTGTCTTACCAGCTGATTAAAAAAAAGATTTATTATTTATCATGTCCTCATGACCTCTGAATAAATATTAAGTCTACTCATTTTCTTATCTGTCATATCCATATGGCCTCTGAATAGATATTAATCTATTTTTTTTGAGTTGTTACGATCTGTCACGTTCATATTACCTCTGATAGTATTGTACACTCTAAAAAGAAAACAAGATTCATTATCTATCATGTCCACATTACCTCTGATAGATAATTATTGAGTTTAGAAGACTTGTCATGTCCATATTACCTCTGATAAGTGTTTTCTATCTTATACCTATTGTTTAAATTCAAAATAAATGATAGGGTCACAAACAATATTTCATTCATTTCTTAGTATTACAGAATAAAAAAGACAGAAGAATACAAAATTCTGTATTAAATATAAAAATGCCTAAGGCGGAGCAGATATATCTTCTAACAGTTTTTACAGTTCTGCTCGACATTTCTCGCGAGCTCAGCACAGTTGCAGTAGCCATAGTACATTGAGCTTCTAGAGTACAAATATGGAAGAATTCGGCGAAGGTAGCTATCATCTTATCCTTGGCTTCGTCAAGGGTTTTGATGGTAGCTTCAGCACCGAAGACCTTTCCTCCAAATAGAACTCTGCGTCAAGTATATGTCTCGAGCTGTGATCAACTGCTCCCTCTCCGCCATCAAGCGAGCCAATTCTGCCTCAACTTCACGAATTCTATCATTCTGTTGATTCTCATATTTGAAGTTTCATAGGCTTCTCTCTGAATATCCAGTTGAGGTTTAGCTTCAGCCAAAAAAGCTTTTTCTTTGGCGACTTTGCTGCTGTATTCTTGGAGAGATTCATTGAAAGTGGTCTCCCGAGCGATGTATTCAGCTGATAAAGCGTCATACTCGCTTTGGATGAGACTTTCAATAGTTTCAGCCTTAGATATTCTCTAATGGGCTGTTCAAGTCCCTCTATTACCTTCTCTAATGCCGCTGCTCTCTCTGTATCATTGAACATGGCGACATTTATGATCGTGAGAGCGATGGCAGCCTTCCAGCTTTCATAATTAAGGCCTTTCTTTAAGACCATCTTGATTAAGGCTGCTAAAGTTTTATAGAAGGTTTCAGTATGGATCTCAACTAAGAGATTCACTTCTGCATTCGAGCTCGGAGTCGCAGCGAGCTCTACCAGATCCCTTTTCTGAAGACAGGAGCATGTGTTGCTTTGGTAGCAAACTGAGATGAAGTCAATGTTGTCGCTGCTACCATGGCTAATTGATCCCCAAGAGCTTCAGGGACAATATCTTCAGCACTTTGTTGATTGTTTCTCCAACCGTTTCTGGAGCTGAAACTACTTGAGTTTCAGTGGCGGTGATAGTTGCAGGAGGAGTGGTAGTTATGGTGACTGATTCAGGTTCAGGCACTGTCTTCTCAGGAACTTGTGCTGGATCAGTAGCAATAACGGAGGATGCTATTACAACGTCTCCAGCTTCAGTTGATGATTGACCATGTCTTCATCACCTTCATTGGCTATCGGCTCTTCAAGTATTTCAGTTGTAGTGGGTCCTTCTACAACTGGTTTCGTTCGAAGTCTGTCAGTTCTGCAGCAGCTGCTTCTTTATCTGCAGTTGTTCTACTGCAGTTTGTTCTTTTTCTCTACCCTCAGCAGGAGGAGGCAATTCTAGCTGAGCATCTACCACAGGCTCTTGTTGTATCTCTGTATCTCTTCTTCTGAAGAAGAACTCTCTTCCTCAGATTCCATGTTTTTTCATGAATATCTTCTTGAGGAGGAGGAGGAGCCACAGGCTTTGATGCAATGATAACACCTACAAAAATTAAACAAAATAAGTTAATATACAAAAATCATAATTTTGTATAGATTTTGTGTAATTTATATTTACCTGGAGTAGGTGCAGGATGTTCCAAAAGTTCATCATAATCTTGAACCCAGTCCTCATCATCGAAGGCAAGAGCCGGTTCATCTGATGGGATGAGTCCTGGATCAACAGTATGAGTCGTGGCGATATTCTCAAAAGCTTTTGCCTTTTGTGCAAATACAGATGAAGTGATGAGCTGAGACGTCCAGGAGATAGGACCCCCACACTTCTGTTGATGTTGCCGGTTGAGATGCAGAGGATCCTTCTCCAGGATGAGTCAAAAAAGATGTAATGTGTAGAGGCTCCTCGACTGGAGTATCGCTCTCTGGAGTAGCGGCTCCCTGTCTAGAAGGCCCTTTGACAGTAACTTTCTTCTTCTTCTCTGGGAGGGTCTTCTCTGGAAGGGTAACAGCTGCACCTGGTTTCCGTTTTCGGGTCTTGCCGATAATGATTGGTCCCGCAGCTATTTTCCCAACTCCCGTAGGGATTACTTCTAGATACTCATCTGGAACAGCAGCGTCATCGGGTATGTCTGAAGGTACCCTGACTGGTTCTTCGATATTCTCTTCCTTGGGCCATCGAAGACTCCCCTTCATATTGTAGCCATGGGCGAAGGAGCGGATGGATGCATAAAAGCGAGCATACGTATGAAGTATTCGTAGCTCAGTTGTGCTTGTAGCAGTCGATACTCTGAATTTAGCACCGGTACAAGCAGTGCTAAAGTATCTCCAGGCTCTTGCACCATCAATTAGCTTTCCATAATGGTAGAAGCTGGTGGAGGGATTACCAACATGAAGTTGGTCATATCCAAACTGGCGAGCGAACCGACTTGGTAGATACGGTTCAAACGCACAGTTGTCTTTATTTTTGTACATCAGATGTGAGGGTCTGATGCACATTAGCCATTTGAAAACTGGCACAGGTAATGAAGTCCTCCCTTCGCCTCTATCTTCAAAATTGTACACCGAGGCAATCGGCTGGAACTTGTGGCCTGGTACAGAAAAAGTTCCATCCATGAGAATAGTTCAGCACTGCTCGGGTATCTGCCATTGTAGTTGCAGTCCATGTGGCTTTATTGAATTTTTGGAGGAAGACCTCTGCATCATCTCCAGGGCCGGGTGGCAATAAACTGCAGTTATGATGCAATAGCCAACCCATCAGATAAGTATAGGGCATCTCTACCCTAGGGAAATCTTTGCGATGAGGAGTGAGGAGCATTGTTGATTAGCTCATCACCAAAGGTCCGTAAACCTGCATTTATTTGATACACTATTGCCGACAGCAGGTTGATCCTGACCTTGAACACTAAACGTACTGCCGGCCACAATACGTTTCGGTGAATTCTGTCTGCTGTGCTGATCCCTGGCACAACCCATCTCTGCAGCCACAGAGAAAGAAAGCCTGCCATCAAGGCTTCTCTTGAGATCCTCTGACTGCCGTGCCTTAGATAGCTCAAGTTTTCAGTTCCCGCAGGGATGTTTCCAGTCTTAGTGGACAGATACTGGTCCGGAGACTTATGTGAAATCATTAAACTATGGATCAGATCTGAAGGGATTATTGAACAAGGGTTGATGGTTGGAGCCTTGTTTTCTTGGAACCTCCCCTTCTCGTTCTTGGGTATCCTATTCTCGTGGTAGAATAAATAGGTTGTCTATTTATTAATATATGTCAAATGCGACCCACTGTCATATATAGTGGTGCAAATTAGGTAATGGCACATCAGTTCTTGGTAGACCTCAACCAATTGAGGATTTTTCTTTCTGATTTCTGCTAGTTCCCGGTTGGAGGGAACATACTCTTTATAGGGAGCTTCACCCATCGGCAGCTTAGAGATGAATTGCATCTCGTGCAGGGCAAAACCCATCTCACCTAATGGGATTGCAAAAGTTCCTGTTGAACTCATATACAACTCTATCAGAGCCAAGAACAGGTTACTGTTCATCGGTATACCCTGGCTCGTAGAGGCTACCGCTTCATAAAGGCCAATGGCTTCCAGATCTGTCTTGAAGTTTTTCATGATCCAGGCACTAAGTTGAATCCAATTCTGGTTATAAGGAGTCAGCCACCCTGGTAGCCTAGGGTTGGCCTGAGGATATATACTACAGCCCTTATGAACTTGTTAATGAACATTGGAGTGTGCATCGGCTGAATCAGAGCTGAATCTTAGCTCGGTGTGAATCTAGGCAATAGACCGGAGAAAGGAACAACACCACCACTAGGAGCACTGATGTGGTAGCCCATTTCATTGGCTCTATCCCTCTTGAAAATGATCCTGCCCGGCCTACCATGACTGGTGGGAGTCAGGTTCCATAGCATCTGTCGAGGATGGGTGGCATGGACAAATGCAGATAGGGGATAATCTCTGGCCATGTCGGGGAGATACATTTCTCTCTCTCCAAACTTAAAACACCCAAGCCTCCTTCTTAGCGTGTGTTTGTGACTGGAAATCTATCGCATCCCCGAACAAGAAGGCTGGCTTCGAAAATTGTTGGTCATCTAGTGATACCAACAATTCTCCATTTATCATTGACAACAGCATTCTGTCCCCCTGAGCAGCTATTGTCACGACCCGCACCCACAGTGAGGGTACGAGAGCGTAACAACGCCCAGCCTACGCCGCAGTGTCGGCGGTAGAACGCTGTTCTAGGTCATGAACTATAACTACATAACATGAATATACTCTCCAAAAGGAGGCCAACAGAGGTACAACTCAATCACAATCTAAGGTAGAATGTAGCACGATGGAAATAGATAAGAAATCATCAACTGAGGTACAGCAGAATGAAATAATAAAGTCTTATCATCTCTAAAATATACAACTCTGAAATTAAAGACAACAGCTAAGCATGAAAAGAAGGAACAGTCTAAGCTATCTACACTATACAAGGTGTCATCCTGAGCAGCTGCCTGAACCTCCCCAGGGGTCCAGGTCGCGAGTGTCAACTAGGCAAACTCTAAGTAAGGGTGCAGGGTTCCTCATCATCCTCTGTAAAAATTTTAACAGGTCTAGTCAGGACGGGAGCGAGTACAATTCATCAAGAAATCCCAAGTAAATGACAGAGAACTATAAAGCAGTTATAGACAGTTGTATTGATGAATATGGTAGTTTAATTTTTCAGGTGATGGTATAGAGAGACAAAAAGTACAAAGAAAGTAAGTAACTAAACAAGAAAAGAACATAGCAATGAGGACTATAAAATAAGATCTAGCTGAACTAGAGTAACATAATGAGTTCAGATGGTACAATATAAGTCGAGTGTAATCCCAATGTGAGTCTAATATAAGATGAGTCGAATGTGATTCTAATCATTGTTCTAATAAGGTGAATCGAATAAGGTGATACGAATAGTGATTCACAATGTTCTAACAATGATTCGAATAAATTCGCCAAGTGTGTTTTTAAAATACTTAGTTAGACATGTAAACGGCTAAGGGTAAATACGGCACATCACACACCTGGCCGGGTGTGGAATGGCTATCGTTCGAATATTATTCACAGGGGGTGGTTCCAATAGTAGGAATGTTCACATGTCTAATCAAGTATTTCCCCGTCCATCTAATACAAATGAATCCAAAATTCGACACATCAATCGAATACAAGTCCAACTAGCACATGAAGATACGAATAGGTGGTTCGAATAGTGATTCGTATGGTGATTCGAATAATAGAGGTAAGACGAGTAAGTATGTGTGTCGTATACATGGATTCAGAAATAGAAATACATGTTTGTAACAGAGAATCACATACAGCTAACTAGAACTGAAGTACAGTAATTGACAAATAAATGAGAGAACTATCAGAGAATGTACTCGCCTGATATCTGAATGTCTGAAGTAAATGTACTATCCGAGATGAGGTACCTGACTCCTAGTTAGAGCAACACAAGTCAAGATGTATACAGGGGATGATAATAGTAATCTACAATGCATCTGCATGCTGTCTAGGTCAAACTAGACTAAAGTCAACACTTGGTCAACTCCAGTCAACTATACTAGTCAAACTAGGTCAAGCCTAAGCCAAACAAGTCTAACAAGTCTCACTAGGCCTAACCAAGCCTAGGCTAGCATCACACACCAATCACAAGTCATACTAGACGATCAACACACAACATTGGTGTATTCATATCATACACATAGACCCTATGCCCTATAGTCCACATCACATATATTTCACATATCATATACATAACAATATATATATCTAAAATATAATACACCCACATATTATAATATATAGGATACCTATATATTCATCTCACATATATACACACATATCCATAAATGTATCTAATATAATATAGTGCACTCATATATTTGTAGGATACATTAAAAATGTGAGTCTAACATGCACATATGTATATATATATATATATATATATATATATATATATATATATATATATATATGTGTGTGTGTGTGTGTACACATATCCACAGGGAAAAAGGAGAATGAAAGTGCATGTGTTCAAGTGTATATGTGTGTGTGTCATGTGACATGAGAGTGTCACTTGAGGGTGTAAAACCTGTATGTGTGTGTACATGAAAAGAAAAATCAACACTAGTTATGAGTTTACACTACACATGGCACAAAGCTAACCCATCTACATTACACATGTATTATACTTAACATGCATGGCTACAAGTATACATCTATATACATTAGAGTAGAGACTATTTAAGTTATAACTAACATGCATATATACTTTACATAAATCTATATATATTATAGCAATCATTTAGAGAAGGGTTACATGGCATGGTAGTTGATATAGAGTGGGGTGTCCTTGTGCAGAGGGTGAAGTTCATTCTCAGTTTAGTTCCACATTTACATATAAACTAAAGTGAGCTATCCCATAAACTGGTGTAACAAACCACATAAAATGAACCATGTTATCTGAAATCTGCCATTAAGCCAACATCCCATATGCATACAGCTCATGCATTGTCTAATACTGAAATTAACTAACATTTCGAATTAAGGGGTTGAAGGTTAACATTACATTCATAGACAATCCACTATATTGAAAACTGAAATTGGCTTGGCAATAGGAAAAGGAAGGTATATATGCTTACATGGACAGTTCAATGTTCGAACAACCTAAAATGAACTAACATTCATCTAAATATCAGCTATGCATTGGTTCTATGTCTACATATGAAATCTGATATTGCATTTACAATATTTATACATTATGCATTCATATCTATCATTACATATATACCTTGCATTTATATCTAGCATTCATTATATACTTTCATGCATGCATTGTATATCATTCTTTCATTCATGCATTTATGCATTGCTTACATATATTACATTAATTGCATTCCTACATGCTTGCATTCAACCATATATATACTTTAATGTAAAAAGGATATATATCATATATATATTATTTCATTCATCTAACATATCATGCATTACATACTCTATATTCATTTAATATCCATACTACATAGGCTCATAGGTTACACAAAATGCATATATCGTATAGTCACTCTTTTACTTAAAATCAATACTGTACCAATTGGGCATTCACTAAATTCTAGGATTAAAGTATGTTGTAGTACTTCATGTTATCTTTCCGAAACTTCAAACGGATCGCATTTTCGTGTCCGGAAGCTCCCGAAATCGCGAAAATACCGAAACGCGTTCGTCTTTCGTACAGCTGACACTCAAATAATTCTACAGAAAGTTACATAAATAATTTGGCTTATTAAAATATATATTTGGAAAGCTAACTTCGATACAGTTCTTTAAAAAAATGGGAGATAAATCAGAGTTTTAAGTTAAAAGTTATGATATTTCTAAGTTGCTATTGCTACTAAAAACGTGGATAAAAATTATGACAGATTTGGGTAGTTTGAGACAAAAGAACACAAGTATATAACATAATATAGCAAGAACTCACTCTCTACACTAATATATATATATATATATATATATATATATATATATATATATATATATATGAGACACTATAGAACACATCTCCAATACAAAAATATGAGATTAAACATGTAATAATTTATTCATACATAACAACAACACATAGTGTGTCCAAATTTGGGGTTTTCCCACATGGACACAACCACAACACAAAGGACACTCCTATGACCTCCAAATGGACACGAAATGGACACAAATAGAGATACAACCATGGAGGTCATTCCTATGGGTTCAAAATAGACCTATATGCATGAGGAAATAAAAAGGAGAAAGGATTTATACCTTCCGGTAGATCGAATCGAAGAAAAGCCTTCCCGGAGCGACACCGACACGTAGAGATTCCAAAAGGATACGAACAAGCTCCGAATCCTCCCAAACTTGGGTAGCTTCCTCCTTGGCTAGAATGGAGAAGGAAAGAAGAAGATTTGGTAGCGAAATGGAAGGATTTGGTGGAGAAATTGCTAGGGATTGCTCTCTAGAAATTTGGGGAAGAACAAGAGAGAGAGTGTGGATGAGAATAATGAAATGAACTTGAGCCTATCCTCTCCCAAAGTGGCTGGCCATATGGGGCTATTTGTCCTATTATGGTAAGGTCCAAAATGCCCCCACTAACCTATTCTATTAGTATTAGGAAAGGGCTAATTGGTTGGGGCTAAATTAGTCATTCTAAAGTCTCTAATCACACTAACCTTATCCATAATAATTAGTCTAACCTCTAACTAAAATATTTCTATCATGTGGGCCATGGCTAACTAATGTGTGGGTCCACTAAAGTCAACACTACCCCCGGGTCCCCGTTTCAAGTCGGATTGAGCTGAAATTCGAAGCCGACTCAAATAACCCCAAAACAATATCATAAATAATAAAATAAATTTCAAAAATATTTCAAAAATACAAAATGACAAAAATACCCCTGTTCCTAAAAACTGGGGGTGACAAATTCCTCGAAATTAAAACCAAACAATAGTAAAATGTCAAAATCACAAGTCATAATTTTAAATAGTTTAAAAATGATTAAAAAATCACCAAAAATCATAATATGAAATAATTATCAATAAATAATAATTATAATTACAAAATTTCAAAATTACCCTCATCTGGAAAACTGGGTGTTACAATCCTACCCACCTTATAAAAATTTTGTCCTCGAAATTAAGATGATCGCACCCCCTTCTAGGTCAAACATAGTCAAGGGTCAATCACTAGTCAATTTCTCAACATCCAAGTACTTGGTCATAAACTGGTCAACTTCTTAGGGTTTTACCTATGCTAGCTATTTAGGTGTTGGCAACTAGAATTTAGCAAAAGAGAAACTCTATAATAGACTAGCTCTTAACTTTCCAATCCTATCGAGTCACCTATAACTAAATACCTACAAGCTAAGCACATGAATACCAAATACCACATATATATATATATATATATATATATATATATATATATATATATATATATATATATATATATATATATATATATATATATATGCTCAAGAACAACAACCCATCACATATATCCTAAGTATATCATCTATATATACATGACTGATCAACCAAGGGTTAAGGCAGACTAAACTTATAAGGGTCTGAAACAATGCTTAGAACTAGGCTAAGGATGAATGGTCTGAATCAAGGGGACATGGTATCTAGTGAAGGGTCTGCACACTGCCTATAAAGGTGATCAACACAAAGGGACTCAACACGAAGGGAACTTAACTAAAATGGAAAACTGAACCAAGTATAGGCTAAACAACATGTTTATAACCCTATACAACAATGGCCTATAGATACCAACTAACCTATATCCCATATGCCAATATCATCTGCAATCTATCTATGCAAATAGACCTCTCGGTCTTAGGTGAAACTACAACTATACTCAAAGGCAGGCTCTGGTCATGGGTGCCTCACTGGAAAAGGTAAGGGAAAGTAGTAATAATCATCAAGGATGTAAGGCATACTAACATCCTATGTGTAACTAGTTGGTATTATAGATAACAGGAGAATTATCTGCAATGGGTTACTATTCTAACACCAATGCTAACTATCACCTCTACGGTACAGACACTCTACAAGTCATCATACCATTATACTATGAAGGAACTACGTATGAATAAGCTCTACAAAACTAAATATCCCTACTCCTAAGTCATTTATAACAATCAAAAGGGTATGATGTTTAAACCTTCTCAAGATACAATCTGTTAATCATATGCGTCTGTCCAAAATCATGTTGTCCAGAGTCTTTATCATGCTAGTGAGCAAGGCTACGATAATCACAAAGTCCTTGACTAAGGTACGTACCTCTAGGTTCATGGTATTTAAAATTTTTGCACTGCCGCATGCGACGGCAAAAACCTTAAATTTCTATACCCGAGAATACATCCAAAATCTGACTACATGTCCTCACTATGCCAACTAACACGACTATCGAGGATTATAGATCCCATGATTTAGGCGACCTAGCCCATATGATTTTCTCAGAAGAAAAAAAACAAACACAATAAAAGAGTAACATGACAAAATTAATCAATCAACAAGGAACAGATGGAATCGGATTTTAAGGTAATTATAAAAGACAATTGCGGGAATGGAATTGAGAAGAACGAAACTTGCAGCAAGATCTCCAACGGTCTGTGCATCCTCGACTGTCCTGACGATAGCTCGCCCTGCTGGTTTCCTCCAACCTGATGCTGATACTGCACAAATCTCTGATGCTGATGCTGCATGAATCGCTGCTGCTGAGAGAAACCGGAAATGAAGGGAAAAGTCTCTATACAGACGGAGGTGTACCTCCAATATAGCAGAAACGCCAACCTGAGTTGGCACAACAGAAGCTGCGGTCTCGAGGCCCTGATGAACAGGACGAGAGGTGGCCAGCCTCTCGATAGTATCCCCCGAACCAAAGCGATGAGATCGTGTCTTCATAACCATCATGAAGACAGATCAAAACAAGAAGCAATTTCTAAGAATGAAGCAAAAATTCAAAGGAGAACAATTTATATTCAAGGGAAGTCAATAAGCAATAATTTTAGACAAAAGGAATCGGATTAAGAGTTTTTCCTAATGTGATTGAGTACCTCCAAAAATATCCTAATCCTACTGCAGGTTGTAGTGATACTCTAGTTCGAATACCACTACATAAACTTGACCTGCATGGGCCACCACTAAAAACGTGTCACGACTCGCACCCACAGTGAGGGTACGAGAGCGTAACAACGCCCAGCCTATGCCGCAGTGTCGACGATAGAACGCTGTTCTAGGTCATGAACTATAACTACATAGCATGAATATACTCTCCAAAAGGAGGCCAACAGAGGTACAACTCAATCACAATCTAAGGTAGAATGTAGCACGATGGAAATAGATAAGAAATCATCAACTGAGGTACAGCAGAATGAAATAATAAAGTCTCATCATCTCTAAAATATACAACTCTGAAATTAAAGACAACAGCTAAGCATGAAAAGAAGGAACAGTCTAAGCTATCTACACTATATAAGGTGTCATCCTGAGCAGCTGTCTGAACCTCCCCAGGGGTCCAGGTCGCGAGTGTCAACTAGGCAAACTCCAAGTAAGGGTGTAGGGTTCCTCATCATCCTCTGTAAAATTTTCAACAGGTCCAGTCAGGACGGGAGCGAGTACAATTCATCAAGAAACCCTAAGTAAATGACAGAGAACTATAAAGCAGTTAAAGACAGTTGTATTGATGAATATGGCAGTTTAATTTTTCAGGTGATGGTATTGAGAGACAGAAAAAGTACAAAAAAAGTAAGTAACTAAACAAGAAGAGAAATATAGCAATGAAGACTGTAAAATAAGATCTAGCTGAACTAGAGTAATATAATGAGTTCAGATGGTACAATATAAGTCGAGTGTAATCCCAATGTGAGTCTAATATAAGATGAGTCGAATGTGATTCTAATCATTGTTCTAATAAGGTGAATCGAATAAGGTGATACGAATAAGGTGATACGAATAGTGATTCACAATGTTCTAACAATGATTCGAATAAATTCTCCAAGTGTGTTTTAAAATATTTAATTAGACATGTAAACGGCTAAAGGTAAATACGGCACATCACACACCTGGTCGGGTGTGGAATGGCTATCGTTCGAATATTATTCACAGGGGGTGGTTCGAATAGTGGGAATGTTCACATGTCTAATCAAGTATTTCCTCGCCCATCTAATACAAATGAATCCAAAATCCGACACATCAATCGAATACAAGTCCAACTAGCACATGAAGATACGAATAGGTGGTTCGAATAGTGATTCGTATGGTGATTCGAATAATAGAGGTAAGACGAGTAAGTATGTGTGTCGTATACATGGATTCAGAAATAGAAATACGTGTTTGTAACAGAGAATCACATACAGCTAACTAGAACTGAAGTACAGTAATTAACAAATAAATGAGAGAACTATCAGAGAATGTACTCGCCTGGTATCTGAATGTCAGAAGTAAATGTACTGTCCGAGATGAGGTACCTGACTCCTAGTTAGAGCAACACAAGTCAAGATGTATACAGGGGATGATAATAGTAATCTACAATGCATCTGCATGCTGTCTAGGTCAAACTAGACTAAAGTCAACACTTGGTCAACTCCAGTCAACTATACTAGTCAAACTAGGTCAAGCCTAAAGTCTAACAAGTCTCACTAGGCCTAACCAAGCCTAGGCTAGCATCACACACCAATCACAAGTCATACTAGACGATCAACACACAACATTGGTGTATTCATATCATACACATAGGCCCTATGCCCTATAGTCCACATCACATATATTTCACATATCATATACATAATAATATATATATCTAAAATATAATACACCCACATATTATAATATATAGGATACCTATATATTCATCTCACATATATACACACATGTCCATAAATGTATCTAATATAATATAGTGCACTCATATATTTGTAGGATACATTAAAAATGTGAGTCTAACATGCACATATGTATATATATATATATATATATATATATATATATATATATATATATGTGTGTGTGTGTGTGTGTGTGTGTGTGTGTGTGTGTGTGTGTACACATATCCATAGGGAAAAAGGAGAATGAAAGTGCATGTGTTCAAGTGTATGTGTGTGTGTGTCATGTGACATGAGAGTGTCACTTGAGGGTGTGAAACCTGTATGTGTGTGTACATGAAAAGAGAAATCAACACTAGTTATGAGTTTACACTACACATGGCACAAAGCTAACCCATCTACATTACACATGTATTATACTTAACATGCATGGCTACAAGTATACATCTATATACATTAGAGTAGAGACTATTTAAGTTATAACTAACATGCATCTATACTTTACATAAATCTATATATATTATAGCAATCATTTAGAGAAGGGTTACATGGCATGGTGGTTGATATAGAGTGGGGTGTCCTTGTGCAGAGGGTGAAGTTCATTCTCATTTTAGTTCCACATTTACATATAAACTAAAGTGAGCTATCCCATAAACTGGTGTAACAAACCACATAAAATGAACCATGTTATCTGAAATCTGCCATTAAGCCAACATCCCATATGCATACAGCTCATGCATTGTCTAATACTGAAATTAACTAACATTTTGAATTAAGGGGTTGAAGGTTAACATTATATTCTTAGACATTCCACTATATTGAAAACTGAAATTGGCTTGGCAATAGGAAAAGGAAGGTATATATGCTTACATGGACAGTTCAGTGTTCGAACAACCTAAAATGAACTAACATTCAATCTAAATATCAGTTATGCATTGGTTCTATGTCTACATATGAAATCTGATATTGCATTTACAATATTTATACATTATGCATTCATATCTATCATTACATATATACCTCGCATTTATATCTAGTATTCATTATATACTTTCATGCATGCATTGTATATCATTCTTTCATTCATGCATTTATGCATTGCTTACATATATTACATTAATTGCATTCCTACATGCTTGCATTCAACCATATATATACATTAATGTAAAAAGGATATATATCATATATATATCATTTCATTCATCTAACATATCATGCATTACATACTCTATATTTATTTAATATCCATACTACATAGGCTCATAGGTTACACAAAATGCATATATCGTATAGTCACTCTTTTACTTAAAACCAATACTGTACCAATTGGGCATTCACTAAATTCTAGGATTAAAGTATGTTGTAGTACTTCATGTTAGCTTTCCGAAACTTCAAACGGATCGCATTTTCGTGTCCGAAAGCTCCCGGAATCGCGAAAATACCGAAATGCGTTCGTCTTTCGTACAGCTGACACTCAAATAATTCTACAGAAAGTTACATAAAGAATTTGGCTTATTAAAATATATATTTGGAAAGCTAACTTAGATACGGTTCTTTTAAAAAAATGGAAGATAAATCAGAGTTTTAAGCTAAATGTTATGACATTTCTAAGTTGCTATTGCTACTAAAAATGTGGATAAAAATTATGACGGATTTGGTTAGTTTGAGACAAAAGAACACAAGTATATAACATAATATAGCAAGAACTCACTCTCTACACTAATATATATATATATATATATATATATATATATATATATATATATATATATATATATATGAGACACTATAGAACACATCTCCAATACAAAAAAATGAAATTAAACATGTAATAATTCATTCATACATAACAACAACACATAGTGTCCAAATTTGGGGTTTTCCCACATGGACACAACCACAACACAAAGGACACTCCTATGACCTCCAAATGGACACGAAATGGACACAAATGGAGATACAACCATGGAGGTCATTTCTATGGGTTCAAAATAGACCTATATGCATGAGGAAATAAAAAGGAGAAGGGATTTATACCTCCCGGTAGATCGAATCGAAGAAAAGCCTTCCCGGAGAGACACCGACACGTAGAGATTCCAAAAGGATACAAACGAGCTCCGAATCCTCCCAAACTTGGGTAGCTTCCTCCTTGGCTAGAATGGAGAAGGAAAGAAGAAGATTTGGTGGCGAAATGGAAGGATTTGGTGGAGAGTGTGGATGAGAATAATGAAATGAACTTGAGCCTATCCTCTCCCAAAGTGGCTGGCCATATGGGGCTATTTGTCCTATTATGGTAAGGTCCAAAATGCCTCCACTAACCTATTCTATTAGTATTAGGAAAGGGCTAATTGGTTGGAGCTAAATTAGTCATTCTAAAGTCTCTAATCACAGTAACCTTATCCATAATAATTAGTCTAACCTCTAACTAAAATATTTCTATCATGTGGGCCATGGCTAACTAATGTGTGGGTCCACTAAAGTCAACACTACCCCCGGGTCCCCGTTTCAAGTCGGATTGAGCTGAAATTCAAAGCCGACTCAAATAACCCCAAAACAATATCATAAATAATAAAATAAATTTCAAAAATATTTTAAAAATACAAAATGACAAAAATACCCCTGTTCCTGAAAACTGGGGGTGACAAATTCCTCGAAATTAAAACCAAACAATAGTAAAATGTCAAAATCACAAGTCATAATTTTAAATAGTTTAAAAATGATTAAAAAATTACCAAAAATCATAATATGAAATAATTATCAATAAATAATAATTATAATTACAAAATTTTAAAATTACCCTCATCTGGAAAACTGGGTGTTACAGCTATTAGATGTTGTCTCCCTTCAGGGTATTCTGGATTTGACTGAGGGAACTCCACATGGGATAAATTCTCCAAATAATTTGAGCCCACCATACCAGCTGGCGAGCCAAATATTTCTGCAAGCGGATGAATTTGCAAGTCCACTGCCAAAAGAAAAAGAAAAAATCAAGTTACTAAAAATCTAAATTGAATTTTTACGCAGATGACTTAGTCTGGATTTTACGCATAAAGATTGAAGACTCTATACTAGAGAGCTTGACTATGCAAAACTTTACGCTTATGCGCAAAAATTAAGTTTTTAAAGTATAAAAGTTCTTTGTTTTACGCAAAGTCTTTTTACTTGTGAATTTTACGCTAGCACGTATTGACGTGAGCGTATTTTGAATTTTACGCTGGCAAATATTGATGTGAGCGTATTTTAATTTTTACGCTGGCACGTATTGACGTGAGCGTATTTTGAATTTTACGCTGGCACATATTGATGTGAGCGTATTTTCATTTTTACGCTCGCACATATAGACGTGGGCGTATGTTTTTATTTTTACGCTGACACGTATAACGTGGGCGTATTTTGTTATTTCAATTTCTACGCTGACACATATAAACGTGGGCGTGAAGTTTAAAGTTCGAGTTTTCTTCTTCTTCTTCGGCGAACTCACGGCCGAAGTTAGGCAGTGTTCTACCTTTCATGGCCGGAGCCACAGTGGGGTTGGACTGTCGGGGTACCACCGATGAGGGGATGTTGGTTTCCGCACGATCAGTCATCGACGAAGCAGCGGCAGGCTTCTTGCCCTTGCTGCCAGCGGCGGTTTTGCTCTTGGGGGCCATCGATTCAAAGTGAGAGTATGTAGAGAAAGAGAATAAAGAGAGATTGAAATTTCGAGAATGAATAAAGTTCTCTCTCTATCGGCAAGCCTCTATTTATAGAGAAATTTGAAATCGGTTCAAATTCCCGAAATTTATGCTGACTGTTGGATATCTCTACTTTTACGCGGACTGTTGAGTATCCCGAACTCTACGCAGATGACCGTTGGGTATCCCGAATTTTACGCAGACTGTTGAATATCCCGAATTTTATGCTTCTGTTCAAAGTATTTCAAAATTTGAAAATATTTGAAAACTTTGAAGGGGGTCTTGTAGGAGCGTAAAAAGTACTTCATAGATCGAGTCAAAGAAGTTGAGAGCTTTACGCAAGTCAAACAGAGTCAGACTCAGATTTTACGTAGAGATCAAACAGAGTAAAACTCTACGCGAGCTACTTTACGCGAGAGCCATCCTCAAAACTTTACGCGGGAGACAGGCTGTCCACATCGCATTTAATGCACGTGATACTGTTCTGACATAATGATTTTCTGACAGCGGACAGCACAGAAGTCGAAAAGATTTGATTTACACCAAACCCAACACTTGTCGTTTAGTGTGCAGATGGGCTACTTTACGCTCAAGAGATTGCTTCTTTTACGCACGAAAGCTATTCGAGCTTTTTACGCTCAAAGCTGTTGTGCGCGTAAAGTTTATTTGAGCTAATTTTATGCTCAAGGCTACTTTTCAGCCACTTTACGCGGGAAGTCTATTTTAGGTTATTTTACGCCCAGTCTGCTACTTTACGCAGGAAGTCTATTTTGGGTCATTTTTGCGCCCGATCTTTTCTAGCTACATGAGAACGTGGTATGCTTACGTGGCTTTCATGCCACACTTATCGAGGAAAATGTGTACGTGCTCTCCCCATTTTGTTGAAGTAGTGGGACACGTGTCATCATGCGTAGAGACCAAAACTCTATATAAGACACGTGTCATCATGCGTAGAGAATGATTTTCATCATGGGTGACAGTTACTTGCATAAAGACCCAACTTTGTTGCTTTTTATGCACAGAGGGTCTAGTCTATAAATAGACTTATTTTTAACACAGAGATGATCAAGAGAGATACAGAGGAGGAGATTCTGAGAAAACTCATACTTTCAGAGTGATATTCCCAGAAGCATTTTTTTAACTTTTTCTTAAGAACAGGGTGAAGCAAAGCAAGAAAGCATTCGACTGTGCCATCAGTGCCATTGTTCGATACCTTTCCGGTGACTTAGTTCTTCCGATTATTCGTCTTCTTCAAGCAGTTCTCTTCATCATCATCGTGTGGTCCAAGGAACAAAGTGATCGCAAGAAGCTTCAGCGCATCATCAGGACTCGAAGTCCATGTGCATCAGCAAGAAGCTTCAGCGCATCATCAGGACTCGAAGTCCATGCGCATCAGCGAGAAGCTTCAGCACATCATCAGGACTCGAGGTCCATGCGCGTCGGCATATGTGAGTTCTAAATTTTTTTTACAAAAAGGTACGACAAAGAATGATGAAACCCACCAATCACCATCGGCCGAACGTCGACGGGCGTCCTGGGGACATCTTCAACGTCGACCGCTGCAGGCTCTTTTCCTTTGCTTCGCCCTCGGCCAGCACCACCGCGAGGAGTTTTGGGAGCCATCTCTTAAAAAAAGTTAGGGTTTTCTGAAAGAAGAATTATAAAGGAAGGAAGCAAAGAGAGGAAGGACTCTCTCTCTCCATTAGACGCCTATTTATAGGCTTGGACATACACGGAAATCGATGAAGAGTGACGTCAGCAGCCCCTTGGGGTTCTACAAAATAATAACTGCAGATATCCAAAAGATCATCATTAATCTTTTTGTTTATTTCAAAGCGTTATCATTTGCATTTAAAACTGAGTGGAGCGTGCGCCTCATCACAGATGTACGGAGCGATCATGCGCCCCGAACAGTCATGCGCCCCTATTGAAAACACTACCATATTTTTTATTTAAAGTATTCCAAAACTTGACAAAAAGTTTTGAAAACTTTGAAGGGGGTCTTGTAGAAGCATGGAATTTCAGGCACATCTATTTGGCCAGAACTCCTATGCGCTTAACACTACGTGACTAGACTCAAACATGCGCCAGGAAGCTCAAACGAAGTACTTGGCATAGCAAATGACAGCAAAAGTACAGATATCAAAAGAAGATTTTTATTTTTATATGAAAGTCTATTACATGTCTAAAGAAATGCTTTACAAATGAGAACTTCTACAAAAAGAATGATCCTAAAACTACAGCCAAGCGCAGCAACTGCCATGCGCCCCATACCAGGCGCATCATCCGTCAGGCACATCTCTTCAGCGTCTCAGTCAGGCGCATCTCTTCAGCGTCTCAGTTAGGCACATCATGAAGTCTCAGCATATGCGTTCTACTTCGACCCAATCAAGTGCTTCGGCTAATGAAGCATTTATTGAGCAGAACAAGGGTGGGCAATCAACCCCACTCTAGCTGGAGGAAGAGCTCTCCAAAGCCCAAGGAAGAGGAGAGCACCGTAATTCCGATCTGGGGCTCTTCCAGCATAACGAAGACGGAACTCGAACGTCCCGATCTTTGTATGCAACAGGCACCTTCGGCCTGCATCGGGACCCCGCGATCCTAATTTTTAGATGTAACAGTCACCTTCACGAGTGGGTACAAAGACAACTCGACGCATCTTCACCCTCGGAAGCATCTTGTCAACGGAATGTACTCAAGCGAAGAAGTTCATCTCCATTCAGAAATACAGGAGAGAACAAGAAACAAACTCTCTCCTTGCTGCTATTTATAGGCCGGACAAATCAAACCCATACGCCAAGTAGCGGGCTCTCCGAATTTCGTACAATGAATTTGCATTTATGGTGATGAACCTATCCCTTCGAAATTAGCCCAGCCGACATGCACAATCAAAACATTGGGAACCTAACAGTCGGACCAATGAAGATACGCCATACAACAGACGTGCCGGTCAGATCCCATGCATCATACAGACGCGCCCATCAGCACCAAGCGCCTCGTAAGGATGCGTCCCACGCATCCCTATGTGCCTAGTGGAACGCAGATCAATACGCCCACTCAAAAGCTCATCACCTGTCAAAAGTATTAAATATTGAAGTCTGATATGACAGCAGTCGTGCCTCGGTGACAGAGCAGCAACAGCTTTTGCAGAAAACGAAGCGCCGCTGACGTCAGCATCATCATTACTCTCCTCTGTCGATTACAATCCACGTGGCCGACCAACCGCTCGCCCGCAGTCATGCGCCCGAAGATTTGTATGTGCCTCAAAAGCCATGCGCCCAGACTGGTTCGTGACTCCTGAAGGTTATGAGCCAAAGTCTTCTCATGTGCCCGATCCTAGGCGCATCCTGTCAGATCACTCTCCACCAAATTCGAGATCTTTGAGCTACGGACATGCGCTACGTGTCCTTTGAATCAGTTTAATCCACAAAGGGATGCTAACCACCCAAGATCTCAGCAATCGAAGAATCCTCTCAGCTGCCACGTGTCGGCTCTTCCGTAGCCCACAGACACAACAGGAAGGATTCAACTCCTAAATCAGGGTGCATCGTCTATGCGCCTCCCCCAACTCTAGCCACGTTGCGTTTCCACGTCCAGACGCATCCGACATATGCGCGTATGAGCAGTCCCAACCTGCTGCCTATAAAAAGAGGGATCATTCCTTCTTCCAACGGGGACACACAGTCAAAGACAGACATAACGAGATCATCAGAGTTACAGAGACGCATATCTACTCACAGAGATCGGAAGAGACACTCAATATCTTCTTTCCCTCCGCAAGCTCAGGCATCCAGAGCAACCCAGACCTTCAGAAAACCTAAGATCGTCGTCAGATCGTCAACGGAGTCAATGCAATACCACTCGCTCCATCGACACAGGACCCAGATAAAAACAAAAGTGTACTCCTAGAACTACATCTAAGTCCTACATTGTAATATTGTTCTGTTTGTAATTGAAATTCCAACTCAAAGATTTTAATGGCAAACAGTTGAGACTTAGTTATATTCAGGACTTGTATTTATTTATATTGAACATCTACTTTGTGTGGTACGATAACTCTATTTATATTCAGTTTCTTCCTTTCATCTGATTTCATATCGTGCTCTATCTTCCCTAGACTTATGATTGAGATATAGAGTTAAGATGTTATATTATACCTCCGTACGGAGATGACATGTTTATATATCTTGTTGTTAGATATTAGATATTATAGATGACCTATACAGCATTCTACCGCCGACACTGTGGCGTAGGCTGGACGTACCCACGTTCTCGTGCCCCTAAACAGGGTGCGGGTCGTGATACATTTTTGTGGTGGCACATGCAGGTCGATGTCGCAATTAGTATGATCTCGTAATGGTGCTCGACTTGGAGTATTAATTACGAGCCTGCGACTAGGACATAGGATCTAGGATATGATAAGAGTTACTCAATCACATTTTAGGAAAATTCTGATCTTTTGATTACCATGATAACTCTTCTTGCATTTGAATTCAATTGTCCTTCCTTGATTTTCCTTATCATGTGCCATATTGATCTCCTTGTTTCAATCCGTCCTCAGGATGACGATTACTCGCGCTCAGGCAGCAGGATCTAGTGTTGTTCCAGAGAGGTCCGATCCAGTAGGACCTCCACCTCCGGCTTCGGGAGTAGCAGTCGAGGGAGCTGCCACCTCAGTTCTTGTCCTTCAAGCAGGAGTAGCAGCGACTGTTCCAGAAGGTCTTCCACCTCCAGCTGCAGGACCGTCCATAGTCATTCCTGAGACTCTTCTACCGCCACTTCTGTTACGCCCCGCTCCCGTAGGAGCGATCGTCCTCGCTAAGGCGTGATGCCGCACGGGCCTAGGTTGCACCCGTGCAAGGCCAAGTCCAGAAACGACCGATTTGAACTAGGCCACAGAGTCGCACAGAGTGTCCCCATTGCAGCGGAAAGTAAATGAACACAAATTGAAGCGAATTCAAATTCTTTATTGATATTCAAGAAGTTTACAAGCGGCGCTAGGCCGATATTATAAATCGCTCAAGCTCTCTCTCTGAAACATAAAAGGCATGCCAAGTGGCTTACAAGATGGAATGATACATGGCGATGTTCCGATACATTATGTCCTGTATAGGGTGCTTCAGCTTCTTGCAACGCTCCAAGGCTCCAGAGATAGCTCCGTACCTTAGCACGTTCGAGGAAAGCTCCGTACCCGGCGACGTCTCCTGAATCCTGCAAGCAGATTGTGGGGTTATCAGTACATTGTTATGCACTGGTGGGGAGGCTAGCTCGCCCATAATGCTATCATTACCAAACACGTTCCATTTACTTTTGTGCACCGTCTATCATTTATTGTCTTTCTAATCTTGCATTAGGATCAGTTTCATGACATATTTCGTAACCTATCTCGTGTTGCCGAATTCAAGTGTCTGCATGGAAATGTATGCACGACTTACCCATACTTACCGTTCGACCTTCCCTGTCCAAAGTAAACCAAGTTAGTCAACAATTCACATGTAGTAACTTAACGTGATTCATGTAAACATTCAACGTTAAGGGCGTGTCCCTGTCTCAGGTTCTAGCACATCGTAGGCATGTTCTAGTACGTCGTAGGCATGTTCAGAGTGTTACATTTCAAGCATGTTCAGGAATGTTACATTTCGAACATGTTCAGGATGTTACATTTCAGGCATGTTCAGAAGTGTTACATTTCGAGCATGTTCAGGAGTGTTATATTTCGAGCATGTTCAGGATGTTACATTTCAAGCATGTTCAGGAGTGTTACATTTCGAGCATGTTCAGGAGTGTTACATTTCGAGCATGTTCAGGATGTTACATTTCAAGCATGTTCAGGAGGCACTTCATTTAGTTAACTTTGACTACTTATTTCAATGTAAGGACTTGTACGTGGATTGCCACCAGCATAGCCCACTTAATCTATATGCATGGGTCGCTGGCATCACAAGCCATTTTGGACATTCTCGTGGGCATTCTCACCTATCGAAGCGTAATGGCTGGTACACCTTGATAGTCTCTTGAAATGCCTGGCCTTACGTTTCCTTGAGTGGCCGAGCCCCCACTCAAAGCAGCCGGTAAGCCCCATGTCTGATTCCGCCTAGGCCGCCACGGTATTCCCTCCTATCGCCCGTGCCGCAGAATCCTTCCTCATGACGGCCACGGTATTCCCCCCATCGCCCGTGCCGTTTGTCCATGACCATTTCGTATTAACTTGTCATTTAACATTGTTTGCAAAAACAAAAGTATGAAACTTAATTGATACAAACTTTGTAAAGATTACAAAAATTCTGAAAAAGGTACAACTGTAGGAATCCAATCTAGAAGACGATTACTTTATCCCTTGGACGATGTAAACTTTTGAAGACGGTAGCCTTTGAAATTGAAGTTGAAGGCAAAAGCCTCAGAAATTTGAAGGCAAAAGCCTCGGAAGAATGCAGCAGCACTTGGGCAAGAACTCCTGATCTCTGGTGATGATCTCTGATCTCTGTGTGATCCCCTTGAATGGAGACTTGAAACTCTATTTACAGAGTTCTGGAAATAACTAACTTTTAGTTATTCTAGACTGCGCATGATGGATTGCGCATGAATTGGATTGCGCAACTGTAGACTGCGCAGGCAGTTGTCTGATCATGGGCCAACTGTCTTGGACACATGGCATCATTTGATTGAAATGTGCATGATCGTGCATAGACGGTTGCCACATAATGAGCAATAGATGGCATGAATGCCACGTATATATTGTCAGTTGTGTTGATAGAGTGCGCAACCTGAATTGTGCTGGCTTTGGATTGCACAGGAATGGACTGCGCAGGCATGGATTGTGCCAATATGGATTGTGCATCCGATAGGCTGACTGATTGCGCTGTCAGCTGTCCTCGAGTGCCGTACTACACGATTAAACAAACAGTCGACTTGTTCTCCGTGCTGTCAGCTGTCAGAAGATTTGATTGTGTCAGGTAATGATGATGATTTGCCACGTCAGCCTGTGTGCTTGAGATTGTGCGCAGTCTAGTGTGCACAATCTATATGCTGCGCAATATAATGTCTGCGCAGTTCATTTGAAAGATTCATTTCTCGATCTTCATGACTTTGTTGATGTGTGCAACTTGATTTTTTAGGACCTACAAGACCCCCTTCAAAGTTTTCGAAAGTTGAACTTATTCAAAATTTCGAAATACTTTGAATTTTGAAATTTCAATCAAATTGCGCATGTACAAAGCTGTTTGCGCAATCGGATGGATCAGTCCGACTTCTTTGGCGCAGTCTGAGGCAGCCGTTACTCTTCGAAAAGCTATAAATAGTTCTCTTCGATATTTATTTCATTCTTTACTTTGTTTTCGTGATCTGAGAGAGAAGTCTCGAGCTATTCCTTCCTTTCTTCTCCACCGAATCTCCATGGCTCCCAAGCGATCCTCCGCCGCTGCCAAGGGCAAAGCCCCCGCCAAGCCTTCGGCTAGAGTCGCGCGACGTCCTTCTCGCCACGAGACTGCGCATCCCGCATTGCAAGGTAGATGACCCAATCAAAAACTCTCTTTAGGGTTTTTGATTTCACTGTTCTTCAGAATCTATCTCTTTTTAGAGATGTGATCATACTGTGCCACCCTTTTTAGGGATTGGTTGCACGAAACCATTTATTCTTCATTTTTATGAAGAATAATTTCTTGCGCAATCGGTTGAACTGCGCTGGCAAAAGTCAGCGCAAGTTTTTCTCTGTTTGATGCCGTTAATACCAGAGAAGATCCGGGGTATGAGAACTTTGTAGGGACTCTTTCAGAATCAGAAAACAAAGAGGACCTGTCCCATGT
Source organism: Iris pallida (assembly GCA_029216955.1). Taxonomy (NCBI): domain Eukaryota; kingdom Viridiplantae; phylum Streptophyta; class Magnoliopsida; order Asparagales; family Iridaceae; genus Iris; species Iris pallida. The sequence goes on from JANAVB010019962.1 coordinate 28,858, forward strand.
ACACTATCCACAATATGATCTGCCAGCTTCCTGCCAAGCTATCTTGGTAGCCCAAGATAATGAAACTCTGTTATGTCTGATAAATGGGCAACCTTTGGAGTCGGTAGATGCCATCATTCACAAGAAGCCCCTATTTCTGTTTGGCGAGGCTTTTGAGAAGAGCTCTCAGCCAAGGCCACGGATGGAAGAACGAATTGTCCATCAGAAAGATAGGACAATCTCGATACCAGATGTCTCCCGCTGCCTCCCCTTATCTCGATATGCTCATGCAAGCTATCCGAGGAAAATAGAATGGAATCACACACCTTTTCAGGATGCCCGTCCAGAAAAGATTTATGTAAAGAAGGGGTCAGACAAGAAAGACATGTTTTACAATTCTTCAGAACGATACAGTGTCTTGCTCAGAGGTTTAAAGCCCGGTTGTATTCCGTCGAAAAATTCTTTTTTGTTAATGCCCGTGAGAGTTCCAATATTTGTGAATGAGTTTGCGAAGGTTGAAGGGAGGTATCCAGATCAAGACCTCAGATTAACTGGACTGGTGAATCCAGACTTTAAGAGATGGAATTGTATAGCAAACTGGATCTTGACTAAATTTGAAGACAAACTCCAACAGATTAACTTGTATCAAGCAGTACATGCCACTGTTTATGGTTTTGCTCCCAATTCGCATCTATTCCTGGCTCTAGCAGAGAGATATAATTACAGGACAGGAACTTTTATGACTCCCTGCGGAGAGATCGGGTTTGCACTTCACGAGATGCAGTACATCTCTTACTTGCCGATGGGGGATGCCCCGTATGAGGAATTTGTCCCAACTAATGATGAAATGGACAAACTTTGAAAGGAGAACGCAGACATGGTAGCAGTCTTCGAAGAACTTCTATGTCATTATAAAATCTGTTCTCTGTTTTACGAAAGTGGTACATCTAATACCTGTTATTCGTCCAAATGGTTGCCTTATCTATTCCTCAACCATATTAAAGAAAAGAAGACCAAGGAACATGATAACTGCTATTCCGACTTCTTTAAACCACTGAGCAGTACTGAAGTGGTGAAGTTGATGGAGGTAAGTGGGGATTTGGCTGAAAAGATCAAGGACGATCATCAATGTCCTCCTCTAAAGAAAGGAAACATTCTCGAGAGTTATATGAGAGTGGAATATCGATTCATGTCAAAAGAAGCCCAATTAGCAGGATTTCTGACGTACTGGCTCCGTCGGTTCGTCGTTCCTGGATCAAGTGCCGTAGACCGCTTCTATCGCGGTGTTCTATTTGCCGCCGTTCGATTAGTCTTCGGCTACAAGATGGATCTCTTATCGGCAATGACATGTAGATTGAACGCCGGTCTCCGCCTGTACGTCAATTTGATGCTGAAAGCTAAGGGCGAGAAAGAGTTTTCTCGGCTAGAATTGCCGTATACTTATCTGTTCGGGTGGTTGCTTCTACACCATCCTACTTTGATGGACCCCAACATGGGACCAGTTGGTGGTAGCTTTTTACGAAGATACTCTCAAGGTAAGTGGAAATACACTTCTTTGAGAGATTGCAGATATGCTTTGAACTTGGAAAAAGGGTGGAACTTCTATTGCACTTATCCCCCTGCCGGATATGAACAAATACCGGCCAACATGGTTGACTCAAAGATGCAACATTTGAGTCGTACAGCTTTTAATTGGTTGAAGACTATTCGTCCATCCCACTTGGTGTATCGATTTGAAGAAGAATGCTTCTTGGAGCCATATCTTCCCAGCCAGTTTGCTCGGCAGTTTGGATATGACCAATTCCACTTAGGTAATGCTATCACATGCCTACAAGGAAAAGGTTTCTTGATAGATGGAGCCCGAGCTTGGGCTTATTACAACGCTCGAGATACGAAAGCAACGTTCTCGATGCCGATGAATAGTAGTCATGGCCCTCGTATGCTGTTCACCTATTCGGTGTTCTATACATCAGCGAACACTTTTGCAGAGAACTTCAATCTTGCGGATAGCTTCGCGTCTGCAACGAGATTGAGGAAGGGAGGAGTCATCCTGTCACTTCCAGGCAATGATGAGGTGCATGAGCCAGTGGATGCACCCTTAGAAGTTTCGAGGGATGCTATGTTCCCTAAAGAGGTTAACGTGCCACTGCGCATTTCTTTGAAGGTTGCTAAATCTCCAGCCAAGAAGAGAAGAAGAGAGGAGCCTTCGGTCCCGGCTGCGAAGAAGAAACTGATCTTGGATCATTCTTCGGAAAAAGTTACAACCAGATCTCAATCTCGACAGCTGGACGAGACAATTCAGCAGGAAGAAGCTGCCACACCGACCTCTATTCAAAAACAAGTCGAGATAATAGACGCAGAGAGTCCTGAGAAACCTCTGCATAGAAGGAAAAGATTGGTCCGCAGAAGACAAGTTTCGTCTTCAATCGTAATAGACGCTGCAGCGGGACTCACTATGCCCTCTCCTACTCCTGTTTCTGAGACTGGACATAAGACTCCTAGTCCGGAACAGAAGGAGGATATTGAGCAGAGGGAAGAGCTAAACCAGAGAAATGAGGCTGAAGAGCCCAGAGATAACATTGTAGAGGAAGAACATAATGCCGTACGATCTCCTTTACCTGCTGCGGAGACTACTCAACTTCCTCTTACACCTGGAGCAACCCTTGCTGAAGAAGATCGTTTGATGATCGAAGCTTTATATGGCTGTGACTTCGGTTATCAGGAAGAAGCTGATCATGTCGCTGATGCTGCTAGTGAAGAGGTTCCCGAGGAAAGCGAGAACGAAGAGAGCATTTCATCAGAAGCTGCTGATGAAACACAAAATCCAGAAGAGAATGTTGAGATCCAAAAATCCCCTCAAGACACTCTGATTTCTGAAAAGGAGGTTGAGGTGCCGAGATCTCCTGAGAAGATTACTGATGAAGAGGTGGATGTGGAGAAAACTCCAGTTGCTGCTTCCGAAGGTATTGTAATGAAATTAGCGATCTTCTTTTAATAAGTAGTTTGATAGCTAACATCGTTACTTTTATTCATACAGAACCCGGATCATCTTCTGCTCCTCCAACATGTATGGATATAGTACTGGCAACGACAATTGCCAGTAGCAGCCGCCATTTGTCTTGTGGCTCTGAAGCAGGAAGCAGCCAGGCCGTAGCGTCTGAAGCTACTTCTGCTCAACTAAAGTATGTGCATGCAGATGATAGGCTTATTACTGGATCCACTCATGGTAAGACTGTTTTCACTTTTGATTCCCTTTATCAATAGCCAATGACAGGTAAAGTGACAGTATTTGATTTTGCAGAGGAACTACCAGGAGGAGCAACTAGCTCCACTTTGGTTTCCCTATTCAAAGAGCCTGCTGTTCAGATACGAGAAATCGAGCGTCCTGCAGCTTCGTCATCAACAGGAGTAGGTGCAACTCCTGGTGCTCTGGCGACTAATCAGCTTGTCATCCAGTCATTCACCAAATGCTTCTTCGAGTCCTTGGGACCTCTGATTAATAGAATGATGGACAAAGAAGACGCTGATTTCTTCATGGTTAGAGGTCCGACCTCTTTCTTGGTGAAAGCCATCCGGGAGAAAGGTGATGAGGCTCAGGCCACTTTCCTTGACCATATATTGAATGAGCTGGAAATCTCCATGAAGAACTATAAAGATCTCAACAAAGGGGAAGTGGAACCTTTAGTACAGGCAGAGTTTGAACAAATGGCTCAGGCAGCTGCAATCGAAAGAGTAAATCTCCAGAACCTCTTGGATGCATATACTACAAAATCTGCTGAATATAATTCCAAGTTGGAATCGGTGATCTCAATTGCTGATAGGAGAGAAAAAAGGATTGTGGAGCTGAAAATAGAAATTGCTCATCTCAAAGAGGAGCTAGAAAATGAAGTTACAGAGCATCAGACTTCGATCCAACAAATTGATGCTATAACTCAGGAAAGAAACGAGTATGTAGCAGCTCATAATACTGAAGTCACTCGCCGAATGGTGACCATGCCCGTTTTTAATAAAGAATCCGGAATGGAAGAGGCCAGGAGGAAAGTGATGGCATCTCGTGAAGAACGGTTGCAGATTTTGAAACAACAGATTGCTAATCTGATAATGCCTCCGTCTCAATAGAAAGAACTTTTTGTATCTTCTTATCTTTCTTTATGCTATGTATGTCTTAAATTTTGATCAATAGAAGACATTTTGTTGTGGCTCTATTATTTCTTGCATATCTTATTCAGATATAAATAATAGCGATAGAAAATATATTCAGAGGTACAGGACATGATATATTTCTTGATAATTTTGTAAAAAATAATTATATTCATTATATCTGCTCAGTGGTAATATGGACGTGGCAGAATACAATTTGTCGAATATGATTATTTCAATAGATAACTTAATCAAGAATGATAAGTTACTGATGTGGATGAAAATAAACGAAAATAAATTGTCATAATGAACGGATAAACCGTCGGATGATGATGAACGGATGAACCGTCAAGTGATAATGAATGAATAGGCAAACCGTCAGATGAATGTGAACGGATGAACCGCCGGGTGAATGTGAACGGATGAACCGTGAATGAACGGATGAACCGTCTGATATTAACGAACGGATGAACCGTGAATGAATGGATGAACCGTCTGATATTAATGAACAGATGAACCGTCAGGTGATAATGAATGAACGGACGAACCGTCAGATGAATGTGAATGAACGGGCGAACCGTCTGATGAATGTGAATGGATGAACCATGAATGAACGGATGAACCGTCTGATGAATGTGACGTTTCATTATTTTGAGAATCTCTGTCTATAAATAGAACAGAAATCTGAAAGGAATGATCATAAAGATGTTATCCGGAGATGCATCCAAGAAGGCTGAAATCACCCCAAAGGTTGAAGCGGGCATTAAAGGAGGTCTTGTCGAGCCAGTTCAACCAAAGCAGACGGAAGCAGACGAAGGTTCGTCTGCACCTAAACCACCGCGGGATATCTTAGACTTTCTGCTTGAACCAGGAAAGACAGAAGAGGAAGAGGCCATGAGGATGGCTGTCTGCAAGTTCCTGGCAGGCTCGAGCAAGGATGTCCTCGACTCTTTTGCTGATTATGTCTTTGATAAGGACGGCAGTGATCCGCATCCTAATGTTGAGAAGGATGATAGAGACCTTCCTTGATATCATGTAACATCATTTATGATGAAATAAAAATCAAACTTTATTTATGAATTGTCTGATCATATTTACATAAATTTCTGTTACATTTATACATAGTATTTCTTGAGAAATTTGCCATTGATAGGCATCATTGCAACTCGACCATCTAACTCTGAAAGTTGATAAGCTCCGTTTGAAAAGACTTTACTGACAACATAAGGTCCTTCCCACTTCGCATCGAACTTGCCTTTACTCGAGTGAGTCATTGTCATAGGACGTCTTACTGTTAGAACAAGTTCTCCTTGCTGAAAGGCTCTGACTTTAACTTTGCGGTTGAAAGTCTTCGAGATGCGAGCTTGATATAACTCAATATGCTGTTGAGCCAATAACCGCTTCTCATCGAGTGCTTCTAATTCTTACAGTCGAAGAAGATCATTGTTCTCTGTAGTGAGTTCATTAGCAATGGCAATCCTTAAAGAAGGAATTTGAAGTTCCAGCGGAAGAACTGCTTCACAACCATACACCAAAGAGAAAGGTGTAAAGCCTGTGGGATTGCGGACCGTAGTTCGATAGGCCCAAAGACATTCACCAAGCTTTTTACTCCAAATTCGTTTGTTAGTAGATACAAACTTTTTGAGGAGCTTGATTGTGGTTTTGTTAAAAGCTTCAGCTAATCCATTAGCAGCAGGATTGTAGGCTGTCGAAGCGACGTTGTCAATCCTATGATCATCGTAGAATCTTGTAAACTTCTGGCTGATGAATTGAGGTCCGTTGTCATGGATGATTCGTCGAGGTACACCAAATCGATAGATGACATGGTGTTTGACGAAGTTGATGACACTGCTGGTCTTGACTTCAGCCAAAGGTATAGCTTCAGCCCATTTGGAAAAGTAATCGGTTATTGCTAGTATGAACCGATGTCCTCTAGAAGAAGAAGGATTGATAGGACCGATAATGTCCATACCCCAAGCTTCAAAAGGCCATGAAACAGCCGTCGGATGTAGAAATTCGGAAGGTTGATGAATAAAATCTGTATGGATTTGACAAGCTCGATATTTCCTTGCATAATCGATGGCATCAGATACCATAGAGGGCCAATAGTAACCCATGCGTCGGATGCGATACTGTAGCTTAGGACCAGGTTGATGTGCTCCACAGACACCATCGTGAGCTTCATGCAGTACTTGTTTTGCTTCATCACCAGCTAGACAGCGCAAAAGTAAGCCATCATAAGTCCGCCGGTAAAGAGTTTTGGTGGTCTGATTGTAATAGAATTGCAGAGACCTTCGACGAATACTCGTAGCTTCTTTGGAATCTTCAGGGAGTATGTCATGAACCACGAAGTCGATGAAGAGAGTTCTCCAATCTTCACTGATAACATTGACTTCAGTAAGATTACTGAATTCAACATTACGATTGTTTTTGACACAGAACAATTCTCGATTAGAGATGACCACCACCTGTTGTCTTCTGATGGGGATGGCTAGGACTGCTGCAAAATTGGCCAAAGCATCTGCCTCAGTATTACAAGATCGGCATACATATTCAATGAAGAAGGCTTTGAATGATGTAGCCATGTTGATTGCCGCTTCAAAGTAAGGCATTATATCTTGATGGCAAACTTCATAGGTTCCTCTAACTTGATTAACAACCAACTTAGAGTCACCGTAGACTTCGAGATACTCAACATCGAGTTGCTTGGCTAGTTGAAGGCCAATAAATAGAGCATTGTACTCAGCCACATTGTTGGAACAAGGCTCATCTAAGGAGTATGCTCTTTGGATAACTGATCCGTCTGGAGAAACAAGGACAACTCCAACTCCTGCGATGATGGCACCATTGGGTCCGATTCTGGATGCTCTGTCAAAGAATAGACGCCAAGTAGGAAATTCTTCGGAGACTGTGTTAGACTCCAAAGTCTCATCTGGAATTTCATCATATAGTTTAGATGTTTCTTGTACAGGATGAGCTGCTAAGAAATCCTCCAGGGCTTGACCTTTGACAGATTTTTGAGGAACATATACCATATCATATTGGGCTAGCAGAATGGCCCATATAGCCAGCCGAGAGTTGAGTGTGCTGGGCTTCTTCATGAGTACCCGAAGAGGATTAACGCGTGATATGACATGAATGGTTTGACCAATGATATAATGCCGAGTCTTTTGAACAGCAAACATGAGAGCTAGGCATTCTTTTTCGACTGGACTATAACGGTGTTCAGCACCAATCATAGTACGACTGAGATAATAAATAGCTTATTCATGACCTTCTTTGTTCTTTTGGACAAGTAAAGCACCCAATGAATGGTCCATAGCATGGACATATATTAAGAATGGTATGCCCGATATCGGTGGTACCAGGACTAGTGGATTCATGAGATACCGCTTGATGTCGTCGAATGCTCGTTGACATTCTTCAGTCCAAACGAAAGATACACCCTTCTTCATGAGTTGAGTGAATGGTCTGCAGCGTCCAGACAGATTCGAAATAAATCTCCTGATGTACGCAAGTCGACCTTGGAATCCTCGTAGCTCTTTTAGGTTGCGTGGAGGACGCATCTCTTGAATGGCTTTGATCTTCTCGGGATCCACGTATATACCCTTAGAGGTAATGACGAAGCCGAGAAATTTGCCACTAGAGACACCCAAGAATGACTTGGTGGGATTCATTTTGAGTTGATGCTGGCGCATGAGATTGAAGATAGTTCTCAAGTCTTGGATGTGGTCTTCCTTCAGACGACTCTTGACAGCAATATCGTCAACGTAGCATTCGACAGTCTTGTACAGATGATCTCGAAAGATGGTACTCATTGCTCGTTGGTATGTCGCACCATCGTTCTTGAGACCAAACGACATTACAGTATAGCAATAGACTCCACGAGGAGTACGGAAAGAAGTATGCTTTTCATCTTCAGGATGCATCCGAATCTGATTATATCCGGAGAATCCGTCCATGAAAGATATTCTTTCGAATCCACAGGTATTGTCGATCATGACGTCCGTGATAGGAAGAAAAAATTCGTCTTTTGGACATGCTTCATTAAGATCTCGAAAGTCGATGCAGACTCAAACTTTGCCAGTTTTCTTTAGAACTGGGAGAACATTAGCTACCCAATCAGGATGTTGTTCTTCTCGAATAAAGCCACAAGCGATGAGCTTCTTGACTTTATCGTCGATTGCATCCATCATTTCTGGTTTAAAATGTCGTTGTTGTTGTTTGACCGGTTTTGCATTCGGCAGAATGTTCAGCTTGTGAGTAGCAACTTTGGGATCTAGTCCTGGCATGTCTTCATAACTCCAGGCAAAGACATCGATATATTCTTTAATCAGAAGAATTAATTCTTGTTTGTCCTCTTCTGGAAGGTTCTTGCTGATGAATATTGGACGAGGTGACCCGCTCTCTCCTACATCAATTTGAACTAATTGATCTTCAGTAGGAGGTTCTCTTTGTTCAAATCGGAGTTCCCATTGGGTATCCATTCGTTGCGCCCAAGGATCTGTTTCAGAACTTTCTTCAATATCCTCGTCATAGCCTTCTGGAAATTCGGCAGAGACCATGTTAGAAGACACAGTCACTCGATGAACTTGTCCGATGCTGGTGTCAGAATTCTACGATCTGGAATCAGAAGAGTTAGAACGTTCCTCGCTATCCGATTCGGTGCCTACTGGGGATAACATCGGAGGAGAAACATATCCGAGACCTCTTTTGGTCCTGCTGTAGTACATATCTGACTTTTCTTTTGGAACAGCCGTACGAAGAGGAGTCTTTCTACCTTTACCGTAGTTGAGGCCGCTCTTGAAGTCGTAACCCATCTTTCGGACGATGTCTTTTGATTGTTGACTGTAACGACGGAGTTGAAGATGTCCCGTGTCGTTAACTTTGCTATCATCCGTATAGCTGAATTATTGTTCCGGTCCTTTACTAAAAAGTATTGGACGTTCGCCTTTCTTACGAACAGGAACAATACGATATAAATCCTTTGGGTATTCATATGAAACTTCTGTTTGAAGAGATTGCACAACTCCCATTGTAAATGACTGATAGCTATCTAACATATCCAAATAGCATTTAGTATGATAAATGACATCAGTATACTAGAAAGTAGGTGCTTTTTTATTGATTTGTACATTGGTATTTACAGCAGGACTTTTAGCCTTAGCAGGCTTAGTCAGGTTGATTACAAGAGGGGGAGAAGAAGAACGTGAAGGAGGATTAGCTTTGTTACGACGGAGGTCGATAACAAGCGGCTCAGAGGAGGTGAGCTCCCTTTTGTCCTTGTTATGAGATAGATCTATAACAAGTGGCTCAGAAGAAGCGAGCTGCTTTTTATCCTTGTTACGACGTAAGTCAATAACAAGCGGCTCAGAGGAAGTGAGCTCCCTTTTGTCCTGATCATCATCAGTAGATTGTTTCTTGACTGGCAAGTGAATAGCCAGTGGCTTGGAGGATTGAGGACGAGAAACACGTCCTTTGACAGAAATGATGAGGGTGTCATTAGGCATTGTTTCTTGCTCTTCTTCAGTGTCCAGAGATAGGACAACCTTCATGAATTCGTCCTTGTATATACGTGCATCATTGCAGTATGCCTCAATGCCTTTGAAAAGATAGAGATCAGCAACCTCCTTTTACACCTCTCCATTATCATCAACATATTTAAAACATTGATGGAGAGTCGAAGGGACAATGTTATGCTCATGCAGAAATGGTCTTCCCAACAAAGCATTGTAGGAGCAACCGTGATTGTCAATGATGTAGAAGGTAACCTTCGTGCGAAGATTACCTATTTGGAGTTTTAGACGAATCTTGCCCAGAGGTTCACTCCTTCCCTGATTGAACCCAAGGATGGTAGTGATTGTACTGGAGAGGCTATGCACTGGAATCTTCAGCGCATCCAACATTATCTTTGGCATAATACTGAGAGCAGACCCTGGATCTATCAGGATACGATCGACTTTCATCGAATCGACATATCCTGTATAGTAGAGTGGACGGTCGTGTCTGTTATCTTCCATCAACATGTCATCTTGTGTGAAAGTTATGTTTGGAATTAACTCCAACACACTATGACAATGAAGGCAAGAGACTGGTTCTGCTTTTGGCTTTTTAAGCAAGGCTAGACAGGTTTCTGCCTGCATGAGAGCCTCACTCAGAGTTTCTCGAGTCTCTTTGGATAGGCGCAAGAGCTCGAAGATTGACAGCCGGGCCGGTGTATTGGCCAACTGAGCCAGGATGTCAAAGTTGTAAGGCTTCTCAAGTCCGGAAGGAGATGTCTTCTTCAAAGGTTTGTCGAAGCGGACTTGCTGTTTGCCTTTGTCAGCGACTGTCGGTTTGGGAGGAATGGGTATCACAACCGGTGAGGAAGCAGTAGGAATATCCTCAGTAGAAGCAGGCTGTACTGGAGCAGGCTCAGAAGAAGAAGAAGTAGGATTCTCTTGAGTTTCGGGGTAATCCTTCAGATAGGCTTTCCCTGACCTAGTGCCTAGCAAGATTTCTTTATCAACTATGGGGTCAAAAGACACTATATTGCAAATCTTTGTCTTGTCCTTGGAGCGATCTTTCTTCTTGGAGGAAGAGGAAACTTCAAACTCTGAAGCAAGATCCGGATGAATCCACATAATCTCGCCATTGTCAAGAGACAAGGGGACGAGACCTTCGCTTTGTGGAGGAGGGAGATTCTCAATCTCAAGAGTAGCCTTGGGGATAGGAATGACACCATGTTGCACCATCTGCGGAGGGAAATCACCGAACTGAACTGCGTTTGCGGTAACGGTCTTCTCGTCTTGTTGCAGAGTGACGACGCCAGCGTTGACCAGCTCCTGGATTTTACCTTTGAGTACATAACATGCTCGAGTGGGATGTCCGATGAACCTGTGATAGACACAGTACTTAGGATGATCTGTCTTACCGACTTCATCGGGCTTCTTAGGATCTGGAAGTTGAATTTTATTGCTTTTGAGTAAGCAATCAAAGATACTAGCAGTGTCATTCTCGTCAAAGGAATATTCTACTTTAGGACGAGGTTCTCTCGGTGGAGGTGCTGAAGGAGTAGAAGTGGATGTAGGAGGAGCTACGTTAACCGCCAAAGATTCTTTGTTCTTATTCAAATTAATGTTAAAAGTTTCTTTTGGTTTGCGGTTATTCTGGCAATTGCCACCGCCTGATGTTTGATGTTCATCCCGGTCGGGGTTAGACATTTGTACCCCTAGCTGCTTGAATTTGTCAGCGCTAACTTCAGCTGCTTTAGCGTTGACAATAAAAGATGGCCAGTCTTGGAATTGAGTAGACCCTGTCCACATGCTGATGATGGGCAGTAGATTTGCCTTGCAGGTGTCTATGGTGACAGCAGCCGGAGTTCCGGGTGGCATTTTCAAAGCTTCCTGGCAGAATCTTTCGATGAAACTCTCAGCAGTTTCATTATGCTTTTGTTTGATTTTATTGAGGGCTGACATAGTCATGTCATTGATCCCCTCGTAAAATCGTTCCAAGAAGATTTACTTTAAGCCAGAGAAGGAGGTGATACAACCATCAGGCAAGCTTCTATACCAATCGTATGCTACGCCAGCTAAACAGCCGTCAGGCAAGCCTCTTGTACTTCGGAGGAAACAGGACTTCCTTCTATTCAACTGGGTAAGGTTGCTTGATCCCCAATCTTTGCAAGTTGTCTTTCTCCTTGAAAGCTTCGAACTGAGTTCACAGGAGCTTCACAGCTTCATTGGCATCTTCTACTGATGTAGAAGGAGCGGGCTGAACCACGGTGTTAGGAGGAGGAACAGCATGATAAGCACTACCCCCAGCACCTGACTGACTGGGTGTAGGTTGGACTTATACAGGAGGTACTTGAGTAGGTGCTACCCCCAATCCAGCATTGACAGGCACCGATGATGCTATGATTTCAGGATTTGCAGGCAGTACGGTCGGTGGTACTGTGTGCTGAGCCACAATGATAGAATGCATACTGGCGACCATTTCAGCCATGGTCTTCAGCTTATCTTCTAGTACAGCTATTCTTTGTTCTTGGCTGGCTGAACTGGAAGCATCGGGATCTTCATTGACAACATAAGCTGTCACTTTCCTGTGTACAGTGGAAGACACCGTCTGTTCTGAGCTTTCGCTGTATGCATCATAGTCGGAGAAAGAATCATCTCCTGAGTGAGAAGGAAGAAAATAACCAGAAGGATCTTGAAGATTCCTTTGACCGATTATGTCTCGGCTTCGGGAACGGATATGTTGGAATACTCCTTCAGAGGATTCTTGGAGTAGATCCAAATACCACTGGCTTGGCCTGCGAGGTTTTCCGTGCTTGGAGCACTTCCTACCCCCAGTGTCTCTGGAAGTCATGTTGACGGAGGCGTACAGAACTTCGTCTTCATCTTCAGACATAGGTTGAGAGTTAGGAAAGTTCAGACGATCGAAGACAGATCGTCTTATTGTTTGACAACAACACTTGATGACAACTTTGTGGTTACAGTAAAATCCAAATGGTTGTACTGGGGATGTTGTCCCATTTTTGCTTGAGGTGTTCTCGGAGATCAGGAACAGCAATGGGACGAACAAAAATGCGAAGGATATGTTCTTTAATAACATTCGGAACATGGTTCCGATTCTTCAAATGTTTTGTCCCTTGAGTGTACAGGGAGGTGCTCACTTCATTAGCATAGGTGTCTAGATTCTTGATCCTGGAAGTCTGCTTCTGATGATGTTTGATCTTCGGCATTGGCTGTTTGCATTTTACCGAAGTTGGCCTGTTGAGATAAGTTCTTAAATCTACAAACTCACCTCCAGGGGTTTCTGTTTGAGACACCAGCAATTTTTCCTGTCTTGAACGGGAGATTTTGAGGGTTGGAAGATCCTGGAATTCTGCTACCGGAGTAGGCAGAATACATCTTTGATCAGTACAAGTTCTTTTAACATGGAAAGAAGAATCTTTGTTTGAAAGAGTTTTTGTACTGACTGATGTCGGAGCACATTCAGATTGATCTTCAACGGTAAAAATCGAAGAAGATTGAGAAAAGACCAAAGGACCTTTTCCTTTGTTCTGGAAAGAAGGGTTAGCTAAAGAGCGTTTCCCTCTGTTGTCTTCCAAGTCATGGGACGAGGAAGTTTGAGAGAAGACCAAAGGGCCTTTTCCTTTGTTATGAGGATGAGGAGGAATAGCCAAAAGACTACCCCCAGTGGCTTGTGCAGGAGCAGCAGGGTGTTGGAGAGGAGCAGTACTCTTCCCCTTGTTGTGAGAAGAATAGAGATTAGCCAAAGGGCTATCTCTCTTGGATTGTGCAGACATGGTTTGTGCATGAGTGGATGGTGCACTGGCAGGTTGCGCAGGAGAGTCTTTGACAGAAAACTTTCTGGTTTTGGCCACAGACACTGTGGTTTGCGCATCAGGAGTTCTGGCCACAGAGTGTTTAGGATGCACTCTAGTTGCTGGAGTGTCAGTTTGTGCGGGAAAATTGGCAGCCAACTGTGCCAGAGGCAGAGGAGTCTTAAGCTTTGACAAGGCAGCATAAGAAGTCTTATGTGCACTGACAACAGCAGCTTGCACATGAGTAGTTGAGGCAGATTATACAACAGTTTTATTAGCAGCAACTGTAGACTGTGCAGCAGATTGTGCAGCAGGCTTCTTGGCAGACTGCGCAGCAGTCTGCTGACAGAGTTGATAGACTGCGCAGCAGTCTTGGAGACCCATACTGGGCGCACTTTGCTTGTGGCAGAAGTAGTTGCAGTACGAGGAGTGGTCTTGGAGTTGATCATGGCTTCATAGGCTGTCTGGTTGACCTTCACAACCAGAGTTTTCTGCGTCTTCCCGATAGACGCTACGTCACATTGAGTTATCACTTCCTCGTCGGAGGAGAAAGTCGTCCCCAGCAGAGTCGCCATTTTATTTGCAAAAATAAAAGTATGAAACTTTATTGATACAAACTTTGTAAAGATTACAAGAATTCTGGGAAAGGTACAACTGTAGGAATCCAATCTAGAAGACGGTTGCTTTATCCCTTGGACGATGTGAACTTTTGAAGACGGTAGCCTCTGAAATTGAAGTTGAAGGCAAAAGCCTCAGAAATTTGAAGGCAAAAGCCTCGAAGAATGCAGCAGCACTTGGGCAAGAACTCCTGATCTCTGGTGATGATCTCTGATCTCTGTGTGATCCCCTTGAATGGAGACTTGAAACTCTATTTATAGAGTTCTGGAAATAACTAACTTTTAGTTATTTTAGACTGCGCATGATGGATTGCGCATGAATTGGATTGCGCAACTGTAGACTGCGCAGGCAGTTGTCTGATCATGGGCCAACTGTCTTGGACACATGGCATTATTTGATTGAAATACGCATGATCGTGCATAGACGGTTGCCACGTAATGAGCAATCGATGGCATGAATGCCATGTATATATTGTCAGTTGTATTGATAAAGTGCGCAACCTGAATTGCGCTGGCTTTGGATTACGCAGGAATGGACTGCGCAGGCATGGATTGTGCCAATATGGATTACGCATCCGATAGGCTGACTGATTGCGCTGCCAGCTGTCCTCGAGTGCCGTGCTGCACGATTAAACAAACAGTCGCCTCGTTCTCCGTGCTGTCAGCTGTCAGAAGATTTGATTGTGTCAGGTAATGATGATGATTTACCACGTCAGCCTGCGCGCTTGAGAGTGTGCGCAGTCTAGTGTGCGCAATCTGTATGCTGCGTAATCTGATGTCTGCGCAGTTCATTTGAAAGATTCATTTCTCGATCTTCATGACTTTGTTGATGTGTGCAACTTGATTTTTTAGGACCTACAAACATAACGGCTGTCTTGAGCCATAATACGTTATCGACCAGGTTGGCGTCCGTGCAGCGCGGGTAGCGAGACCCGTTTTACGTGCCCGTCATACCTGTCGCTAACCATTCTTTCCTTTCTTATCTTTTATTCACTCTTTCATGTCTTTCTTTCACTTGTTCGTACATTCATTCATTCTTCACGTATTCATGTTATTCATTCGTGGATTCATTCATTCACTTATTCGTTCATTTATTTATTCATTATGTAACTCCCCGTACGGGAGTCGCCTTGGCGACCCATCGGTCCTGAAATCTTCCAATGTTGCTATACTCTACTCGGAACGACTATGTCGATAGTCTTCCGTTTCTTTGTTGTAAACTATTTATTATTTCATTGTTGATCGCATAGGAAACTTGCATATAAGCTTGTGCCTTAGCACGAGCGTAGAGCGCGGTACGAGAGTTTCTATATTTGCCGAGTTCTTTTCCATGTTCTAAACAAGCATACAAGATGGGATTATTCCCTTAGCTAGGTGTGTTGAGTCATTCATTTATTAGCATGCGCGGTGTTGATGCCTAGCGATTCTAGCAATAGTGTCCGTATTGTTATGTGTCTAGGCTAAGCAAAGACGGGTTCATCGGAGCCACCCACCTTAGCGATGTTCGCATCGGCCGAGCGATACTCCGAGCGCGCCTTTGAAAGTCTAAGTCTGGATTCGTCTTGACGCGCCAATATAAGCTTTACATCGATTCTTCATCAGGTCGATGCCAACTCTTCGGGTCGACGGCTCGTTTGAGTCATTGCACTTGCCGTTTGAATCGACATTCCGCTAGGGCAGAGCGGGTCATTACATAATACACCACTCAAAATAAGTCTCGTCCTCGAGACTTCCTGAGTGCAGGTCATCCTACCGTTCCTTAACCCATGTCGTGTACATATCTTAGACAATTCTATCGAACGGCTCTATCGTTCGATGGCATCGAACCATACTTGATATCCCTCCAAGTTCCGTGTCGCATACGTTTGGTTGATTTTATTGAATTACTTTTTATTCATTTTAGAGTTGATGGTACTTATTCAATTCAAGCGTTTCTTCATCTTGGTTGCTATTTCTTCGTGTCATGGGACTGAAATGGTCGTACGAGGCACGTTGTAATTCGTCAAATGTGCGGGTCGTGGGCTGAGGCAAACTTACTTTCGTTTATCTCGGTCATCGAGATGACCCAATTCGCTTCTCAAGCGTTCTTTTCCACGAAATCAGTATGATTTCTTCTTAGCGGGGTCGACCAAGTCTAAGTAATTTTCGTCCGATTCAAGACCAAGTATTGCACTATCATCGAGTATATCTTCCTATCAATGGTCCAATTCGTTATACCAACTTTTACTTGCACGATATCGATTCCATACCATTCACTTGTTTAGGGCTAATCTCGTCGTTGTTCACGCACACTCTGCCTACACGTTTCTTTAATTTCGAGCCACGTTCGTACTAGTATCATTCCATTCTTTTAACACGATTTCAAGTTCTCGACACTCTTCCATTCCTCAAGTCATGCTTGAACTCAACGTATCACTTGGCTGGATCGTGCACGCATTCCAGGCGTCCCCAAAATACATACATTCAGCCAAGCCGCATGATAAAGAATTCGTCATTCTCACTCGAGTCACATCGTACACATACTCAGGCGTCCCTGAAATATATGCATGTCAGCCGAATCTCGTGAGCAGTGTTTCCTATTCTTACATTATTTAATCCATCCATGTCAATCCTCAAGATCAATCTTTTGATTGCAAACACTTGAAACAGGGCGTCTCGCCTAACCGCTAGGCCATTTCTCAAGGCTAAGTCAATGTCAGGATTGGAATCATAGTTCCCCAACAATAATGCCAATACTGACCCCAATCCTAGGGTCAAACCAAAGTCGGTAGTATGGGATTTTCTATCCAAGCTCGCGTCACTCAGATTTCTAAACATCGAGCACGATCACCTATTCGCATCAATGCCTTTGTTGCGCGTATTCGAATCCATTCAACTCACCAATTCTAACCAATTCATGTATTCGATCACGAGGTCGTCTAGCTTTGACAATATGTTGCGTCCCAATCTCATGCGAGTCCGATTATCCATGGTGGTTCATGAATCACCATGCAACACTCCCGCAGAATAATCATTCTCATCGGGGCATAACTCTTGCTTGCGTCTAGACTAATTCATTATCGATACGCGGATTGGACCTATGTAATCCTCAAGCTCAATCATCAAGCACACCAAGTCATTCTCGAGTTCACCTTCGCGTCACCACAAGTCGAAGCACACAAATTGCCACGCCATGCTAGTTCAACCACCCCCGATGTATGAATCACCATATCAGTGCTCACGCGGAGTTATCGCCCTAATCGGTACGACGCATGTGCGAGGCTGGAGTTGCGCTCGCATAAGACAAGAATGTCGACGTTGGGGTTATCGTCGAAGCAATCCAAATATTTCATTTTCATCCAAGCCGAGATCTCTATTCGATAGTCCGACCGTCATTTATTCAACCAGAAAATCCTCGAGCCACGTCTATATTTTCTTCGACACATTTCAATATCCCGAGTATAGCATCCGTTAGAACAATGACATTTGCACGATCGTCATTCGCTGAGTCAGAGTACCCCCGAGTTATCGCATATCGATCTTTGATACGCCTCAATACCATCGACGATATGCGTAACCTGACGATCTTCCTTTACAACCAATTTTTGAGTCGTGCGACTGATGCTATTGTCCGAACTGGATATACCATAATTTCATTCGATTCAATCCAAGATCAAGTTCGATCGCTATTCCTCGAGCTAGTTTCAATATCGTTCTCCAAACTCAAGTCACATTTCATTTGACCCAATCCAAAATCACAAGTGCTATCCTCTAGCTTCCTCGATCAAGACATACATCTTCATTCATCGTTTCGAGTCATTTTCTCTTGCATTGCCCATTGACAAGTTATCCGAACGATATCTCGTTCGGGACATTCGAAGTCACGACCAACTAAGCGTGACGCGTTCTAAGGCTTTGCGCGATACCATCGCTTGTCGACATACTTGTTCTATCCGTAAATCCTTTAGTCTTGCTCGAACAATTTCTATAACGTCCATACACCACTCAGGGTTCGAGCCACTCGACTAATCATCGACACCCATTCTTATTCTTCTCCGGACCTATCACATACACCACTCGGGTTCAAGTCATTCTAACAATCCTCAAAAGATCATTCGATTCCCAATCGACATGTTCAATCGTACGTTTGCCTGTTCCTCACAGTCTAAATAAATCTTTCGTGCACGCCTAAGCATGAACTCGATAGCGTTACTATCGATATACACTCTAAGTGTAGCTTCATTCCCGATCGAGCGATACTTGATATCGCTCGCAACTCGATTGCACCAAAAGTCGAGGTGCACGACACGCGGACTAAGTTGTACCGCATAACCATCTCATGCGGACTATATTCCGAGTTTGCACGCTCAATTGCTAGGGTCATCGTAGGACTAGTTAGGCATGCACGCGACATGTTAACTTTAGCACGTGTTTTCATTCAAGACAAGTTGACACCGTTCGACACAAAGGCCTACTGATGCATTCGATTGAACGCCTGAACGAGCTTTTGAAAATATTAGACTTATTGTATGGAACATCCCAAGGCACAATGAGAGAGAGTGTACACTTCTTTTTCCAACGATGAGCTTTCAAAACTAAGAAATCGACGTGAAGTCTAAGGACGTAAAGCCGTGCTCTGATACCAATCTGTCACGCCCCGCTCCCGTAGGAGCGATCGTCCTCGCTAAGGCGTGATGCCGCACGGGCCTAGGTTGCGTCCGTACAAGGCCAAGTCCAGAAACGATCGATTTGAGCTAGGCCACAGAGTCGCATAGAGTGTCCCCATTGCAGCAGAAAGTAAATAAACACAAATTGAAGCGAATTCAAATTCTTTATTGATATTCAAAAAGTTTACAAGCGGCGCTAGGCCGATATTACAAATCGCTCAAGCCCTCTCTCTGAAACATAAAAGGCGTGCCAAGTGGCTTACAAGATGGAATGATACATGGCGATATTCCGATACATTATGTCCTGTATAGGGTGCTTCAGCTTCTTGCAACGCTCCAAGGCTCCAGAGATAGCTCCGCGCCTTAGCACGTTCGAGGAAAGCTCTGCACCCGGCGACGTCTCCTACATCCTACAAGCAGACTGTGGGGTTATCAGTACATTGTTATGCACTGGTGGAGAGGCTAGCTCGCCCACAATGCTATCATTACCAAACACGTTCCATTTACTTTTGTGCACCGTCTATCATTCATTGTATTTCTAATCTTGCCTTAGGATCAGTTTCATGACATATTTTGTAACCTATCTCGTGTTGCCGAATTCAAGTGTCTGCATGGAAATGCATGCACGACTTACCCATACTTACCGTTCGGCCTTCCATGTCCAAAGTAAACCAAGTTAGTCAACAATTCACATGTAGTAACTTAACGTGATTCATGTAAACATTCAACGATAAGGGCGTATCCCTGTCTCAGGTTCTAGCACGTCGTAGGCACGTTCTAGCACATCGTAGGCATGTTCAGAGTGTTACATTTCAAGCATGTTCAGGAATGTTACATTTCGAGCATGTTCAGGATGTTACATTTCAAGCATGTTCAGGAGTGTTACATTTCGAGCATGTTTAGGAGTGTTACATTTCGAGCATGTTCAGGATGTTACATTTCAAGCATGTTCAGGAGTGTTACATTTCGAGCATGTTCAGGAGTGTTACATTTCGAGCATGTTCAGAATGTTACATTTCAAGCATGTTCAGGAGGCACTTCATTTAGTTAACTTTGACTACTTGTTTCAATGCAAGGACTTGCACGTGGATTGCCACCAGCATAGCCCACTTAATCTACATGCATGGGTCGATGGCATCACAAGTCATTTTGGACATTCTCGTGGGCATTCTCACCTATCGAAGCGTGATGGCTGGTACACCTTGATAGTCTCTTGAAATGCCTGGCCTTACGTCTCCTTGAGTGGCCGAGCCCCCACTCAAAGCAGCCCGTAAGCCCCATGTTTGATTTTGCCTAGGCCGGCCACGGTATTCCCCCCATCGCTCGTGCCACAGAATCCTTCCTCATGACGGCCACGGTATTCCCCCCATCGCCCGTGCCGTTTGTCCACGACCATTTCGTATTGACTTGTCATTTAACATAACGGCTGTCTTGAGCCATATTGCGTTATCGACCAGGTTGGCGTCCGTGCAGCGCGGGTAGCGAACCCCGTTGCACGTGTCCGTCAGACCTGTCGCTAACCATTATTTCCTTTCTTATCTTTTATTCACTCTTTCATGTCTTTCTTTCACTTGTTCGTACATTCATTCATTCTTCACGTATTCATGTCATTCATTCGTGGATTCATTCATTCACTTATTCGTTCATTTATTCATTCATTATACAACTCCCCATACGGGAGTCGCCTTGGCGACCCATCGGTCCCGAAGTCTTTCAATGTTGCTACACTCTACTCGAAACGACTATGTCGATAGTCTTCCATTTCTTTGTTGTAAACCGTTTATTATTTCATTGTTGATCGCATAGGAAACTTGCATGTAAGCTTGTGCCTTAGCACGAGCGTAGAGCGCGGTACGAGAGTTTCTATATTTGTCGAGTTCTTTTCCATGTTCTAAACAAGCATACAAGATGGGATTATTCCCTTAGCTAGGTGCGTTGAGTCATTCATTTATTAGCATGCGCGGTGTTGACGTCTAGCGATTCTAGCAATAGTGTCCGTATTGTTATGTGTCTAGGCTAAGCAAAGACGGGTTCATCGGAGCCACCCACCTTAGCGATGTTCGCATCGGCCGAGCGATACTCCGAGCGCGCCTTTGAAAGTCTAAGTCTGGATTCGTCTTGACGGGCCAATGTAAGCTTTGTATCGATTCTTCATCAGGTCGATGCCAACTCTTCGGGTCGACGGCTCGTTTGAGTCGTTGTACTTGCCGTTTGAATCGGCATTCCGCTAGGACGGAGCGAGTCATTACAACTTCTGCTACCGACGAATGTACAGCAGATGATGGCCCTTCTACAGCAGATGATGCAGACCCAGAGGGCCCAGGCAGAGGCACAACAGCATCAGGCTGACGCATTCCACCGCCAAACAGAGGTGCTACGATAGAGTATGGAGAACTCCCACCAGCTGGCGATGACAGCAGTTGAGAGAGTAGTCTCGGGTACAGATCAGGGTACCCCAGTTCAGCAGCAATGTCGAGGGAGGCCTGGCACGTATCTAGATTTCAGGAAGATGAACCCGAGGGACTTCAAGGGTACCGAGGGTATCATGTATGCTGATGACTGGTTGGAGGACATCCCGAGGAGCCTGGAGTTAGCAGAGGTTCCGAGGGGACTATGGGTGACGTCTGCGGCTAGCCAGTTCTTTGACATCACTTTGACGTGGTTCCGGACAGACCCTCAGGTGTCAGTGAGGGGTATATCATGGGAGAACTTCAGATGGCTCTTCAAGAAGAAGTTCTACCCCGATGTGGCTCTTACATCTTTGGAGGCCCAGTTCGTCGAATTAGTGCAGGGGAACTCGTCGATGGATGAGTATGCAGCAAAGTTCTTCCGTTTGAGTAGGTTTGCTCCAGACCTGATCCAGAATGAGGGGTATAAGGTCCGCAAGTTTAGGAGAGGCCTTATTCATGCGGTTCGCACTCGTACTTCTGGGCGACACGATGTAACCTTCGAGCAGGTACTGATGGAGGCACAGATAGCTGAGGAGGACTTCGGCCTCAAGCCGAAGAGGGGCAGTGATGCCTTAGGGGCTAGTTCTAGTGCAGGGCCAGCCAAGCGCCCTCACATTTAGCAGAGGCCAGTTCAGCAGCCGTTTCAGGGCCAGGGACATGTACTTCACCAGCAGGCACCCAGGCAGCAACAGCACACTATATGTGACTTCTGCAAGAGGCAAGGTCACGGATGGGGCGACTGCAGGAAGAGGCAGAGCCTGTGTTTACTTTGTGGTTCAGCAGAGCATCAATTGAGAGAGTGTCCCAAGAACTTGGCACGATTGGCTCAGGCAGTAGCAGGAGCTAGGGCTCCGACAGGATAGCAGACAGGACCACCGTTGCAGACTCAGCAGCAGAGGTTTGTCCAACATCAGCAGCAGGCCAAGGGAGGCCAACAGGGGCGAGCTTTTGCCATGGCAGTCGAGGATGCACAGACAGAGGGCGAGCTGATTGCAGGTTCCAATCTTTTCGATTCTATTTTCGTATTTGCCTCCTTATAGCTGTCTTGAAATTCGATTCTATCTTTTCCTTGTAGTTGATAAATTTTGTTCAGATGTTTCATTATGATTTATTTTCTTCTGAGATAAGTCATATAGGCTAGGTTGCCTCGATTATGGGATCTAGAGTCTTCTATAGTCATATTAGCTGGCATAGTGAGAATATATAGTCGGATTTTGGACGTATTTCGCGGGTGTGGGAATTTAAGGTTTTCGCGGCCAAGTATGCGGCAATACGAAAATTTTAAATACCATAATTTTAGAGGTATGTACCTTAGTCAAGGACTCTGTGAATATCGTAGCCTTTGTCACGCCCCGATCCCGGAGGATCGAAAACAAGCCACTGGGCGTGATGCCGTACAAGTCTAGATTGCACTTGTACAAGGCAAAACCATTACAGTTCCTGGTAATTCTCAGAAAACATCGACAAGGCAGCAGAACCAAGCAGATAAATTGAAGTCACACAATTTATGAAGAAATATATCTCTTTATTGATAATCAAAATGGATTACAAGACTTGCAGCAGGATACAGAGTTTACAATTGTTTACAAGGCTCTTGAATAGCCAACTGAATGTATACACTTGCCCTTTAGGCTACAAATGAATATACCGACTTCTTTACAATGGCTTGCCACTTTGGCTACAATCTCACTGGTACATCTGAGTTCCACTGTTCCATACATTATGTCCCGTATAGCAGAAGACATCGTCTTGCAAGAAGAGCTTCTGCACACCCATCCGATTCATCGATGCCAAGCACTGATTCACAGGATTTCTCCCAAGCAAACACCTGTAATATTGCCCACAACGTGGGTCAGTACATCATCAATGTACTGGCGAGCGGTGCTGGCCCAACTCACCTAAGAAGACAGCACTAAGTAATCATGTTATAGCACATTATTAACAGTGGTCTTTCTCGTTGCCTTAGGGTCAATTTCATGTTATAGTCGACAAGAAGTAAAGCATGCAAATCTCATAGCCAACATAATTTTAAAGCATGCAGTTATCACCCTTTGGTGATTCTTACCCACGGTCGTGTAGCCATCCCTGTATATTTATAATACTTACTCTGCCTGCACAAGACATTGTTAGAAACAATATCATGATTCAATATGAATATCACCGTTTAGGTGATTCTTACCAACAGCCGACATCCTTCCCTGTATTTGAGTAATAACTTACTCTGCCTGCATAAGACATCATTAGCACCCGACCTATCTATATGAAGGTCACTGGCGACACGCCATCCTGGACCGTCTTACAGGTATACAGCGCCCTTGTCAGTGCAGGTAGCTAGCCCCACTGCAAGTCCTGTATACCGTGCTACTACTTCAGCACTGCCACTACTTCGGCATTGGTTTCCCCTAGGACGAACCGGGTTCCATGGCCCAGGAATACCGTTCGAGAAACCACCTTGTCGACAAGTTGTCCATGACCATGCAACTATATGCAACTTATCTAAGAAGAAAACATATAATGCATGATAAGAAAAACTAAGCAAAACCATCATTCTCATTCGTATTGTCATCTTGCCATCTAGCCATCTTGCCTTGAGCTAATGCTCACATTATCATCTGCCTAATCCAGGGTCTTGGCGTAATCAACATTCTACATCGGCGACAGGATAATAGAATGTTGTTACCCAATGCCTTGCCACATCTTTGATACCAACATCTTTCCAACCAAACTCAGTGTACTCACCGCCCAATTCTTGGGACTTAGCATCTGTTTAGCATTCTTTCATTCGAATGCAATTCAAGCATACTCACTACCCAGTACTTGGGTCTTAACATCTGTTTTGCCATCTATTCATTGAGCCAAAGCTCGATATACTCACCTGCCCAAGTATTTGGGACTTTGCCTTCACCTGTCATACAATTCATCGCAACAGCGTACAAGCATACAATTCACTTAGCCACAACAGTTTACGTTCATGTGATTATTATCTTTCATTATCTTTCCAAATTCCATGCAAGGTGTTATTGAGCAATTCAACAAGAAACATAGCATACTATCCTTATTTTAAGCATGAAGCTAAAGGATCTTTGAAGGGTTCAATACTACTCACATTCATAGGACGATTCCCGCCACGATCGCATAGTCTTCCAAGCGATCCTTCGCATAATCCCAAGTCCAACAAGGCTTCATCGAATCAACCATCCATCATAAGGCATCTTGCGGGTCGGGGCACTACAATATATACCACCCAGAAAAAGTTTCGTCCTCGAAACTTAAAACAAAACTCATGCCCAAAACTTCAACCAAGCTTTCATGAAACTTCTCTACAATCAACTTGCACCATCTAATATTTCTTCGCAATCTCTCGATTGATTTCAAGTAATGTACCGTCTCGTTACAGCATCCCAATTGATTCAACATAGTTTACTATCTTTGATCTTTCCTCCGACACTTGTGCAAATCCTTAGCACATGATAATCCTTCCCGTGGCTTCGTTTGAATTCAGCATACCACTTAGTTGGAATCATACACATATTTTAGGCGTCCCCGAAATACATGCACTTCAGCCAAGTTCAGTGATAGAGAAAACGAACGAGCTACGGTGTACCTTCCTTTTCGAACATCAGTAATTCTTTTCAAGCATCTCTTATAATCCCACTTGTTTATTCAATATCCCGACCAACCAATAACGCAACAGATGTTGCCAATTCCAACTCGAGAAATTTTCCTCAACCGATCCAAAATTTCCAAAATATTCCGACTTAGATGTATCAAGTATTCCTTTCAAGTTCATTGTCATCCATGCCATCAAAGTTGATAAATCCCATAGCAACATTTTATTTCGATACCCCGATTCTCATCGGTCAAATCTTGTACTCATCATCGTTCGCATCCATACACATTGTTTGCAGCTCATAAATTCTCTCGATCCTGATTCATCCATCAAATTGTACCATCGTCCCACTCTAGTAATATTTCTCATTGTACTCAAATGTTTCTTCGTATTGATCAAGCCAACAATATTAACCTCTCGCATAGGCAACTATCATATTCCAGCAACATTAATTCTGAGGGTCATTCATATTCACATTCGCCGATCTCGGCTACATGCACTATCCAATTCCTTCATTACACTTATCCTCAATCTTGATCCGGTTAATGAAATTATTCCAACTATCTCAAAGCACTACCAACAATTTTCGCAGCTCAATATCAATCAACCAATCCAACCAGTTCTAACAATTTCCAACATTTCAACCAAGGCAACTCAATTTCCGAAACCAACATGATCCGTCATCCCATCCAACATTATAACATCAAAATTTCCCAAATATCTATTCCATTCCAAAGCCTACCTTCCAACACATCTTATTCATTCCAACTATACTCACGCAACACCAATAGGGACATCCTACGATTTTCCAATAGTCAACTTAGCATACAATCAAGTCTCTACGGTCAGCTAATCTAAGCTAAACCAGACATTCAGCTAACCCATATGAGATGAGTAGCTATCAGGGACATACTTATCTCTTATCTTAGAGGCAACCAATTCTCAACATAGGGCAACTCTATGGTCTGACCAACTTAGGGACATGGGACGCCACCCCAATCTTATGAACTTATACCCAACACGGACAACTGAAGAACATAGCCAACCAATCTGAGACTTAAGCAACCAACAAACATTCTAGGCAACCAATCGACACTCTAGGCAACCAACCGGCAATCTAGGCAACTAGCCAACAATCTAGGCAACCAACCGACAATCTAGGCAACTAGCCAACAATCTAGGGTCAAGTCTTTCTACCCGTACTCATACTCGAGTCATACCCAACGAAGTCTCATTCTAGACTTACCCGCAACCGACAAAGTCTATCCGACAATTCTATCCAACAATTCTATGGGCCAATCTCGAAGCTATCATATAAAATTCCTCAATCGAGTATCCAAGATTTCAATTTTTCAACTTGCATAGACATAGTATCTGTTCGATCCAACTTGTATCCTCATATCGTACTCAAATTGTCTATTCAATCGGTTCAACTATTCTGAATCATCATCTGACATTGTTATTTCAATACTTTATCACTTATGATCTCTTCCTACGGTCTCTTCGCGACATAATCGTTTCCCACATTCTTAGATCATCGATACGGTCCGTACTCTTTTAACCAACAAAAATCAGGCAACTATAATCATATTTCTTCCGAGGCATCATTTATAAATTTTCTAACACCAACACGGACATCTCTTAGCAATTCACGTTAACCATCAATATTAGTTTTGTATCATCTCCTTCTGATTCCATAAGAAGATTTACTATTCATGCACCAATCCAATCTCTATAACACCAATCATCTCGCATCATATATCGGTCATCTTAGTGGACATGACATAACTCATCGGCTAAGTCATAATCCAACAATTCTATATTCCACCAAACTTGTTATTCAAGCGACAACATCATCTGCCGACATGGTCTATTACATATCGCTGCACCTCGATACTTATTTGTGTTCCAGCCATTCGACTCTCGTAAGGAACATCTACTCTTTCGTACGTCAAGGGACAAGTACCCATTCTCTATGCCTCAAAATAGTCAAGGGTCATAACTTGTTAATTTGGGACATCAATTTCCTTCAAGCACACTGCACCACGTGCTAAGTTCATCTATTCCACAAGCCCATTCTCTAACTTTTCGGCAGTCGATGCAACTCTCTGCATCTTCTAAATCATTCGCAACATCCCGATAAGCGTCTAACATTACCATCAGTTCTATCGATATCCAACATGTAATTTCTTTCACTCAATTCCAACATCGTTCAATATTCGGTCCATAGTTATTTCCACAAAATCTTTTGATAGCAACACCACACTATCGTTACCAAGCCTACAATCCTTCTACCCAACTGATTCAAGTACTCGCCTGAATCTGAAATTCTTTTCTTTCCCAACCAAGCATCATTTCATATTCTCAATTCTCTTATTACCCAACATAATGCTAACCGACAAGGTCTTGCGATGGTTCATCTGAACACATCAAAATCTCACAATGGGTCATCCAACTTAACAATCAAGGAACACGCCTAGCCAACATGTATCAATCGTAAGCTCAACTTCGATACGATACCACCCAATACCTTATAGGTAAACCAAACACAAAATCATAAACATATCAAGGGTCAAGGGACATCTTATCACTACGAGGGTATATACAATATACCACTCAGAGCTCAAGCCATTCCCAACACAATTTTCCTTCGCATCAAACCGACATCCAACATGGACTATCCATCCTGCAGTGGTTATGCTGACCACAAATACCGACTCAAAATTCGGTCGATTCCCATTCACTAAAATTCATGCACATTCTGTTCCAACATACCATGCCATCACCCACTGTCGATTGCTGCATAACAATCGACTCCAAAGAATCCCACACATAAGACATCCAGCATATATCACAAACTTACGCATCGCATCATTGTTATTCTTTTTGGTATCTTTTAGAAATTCAACAAAGCACACATATCACAGCCCACATATTTAGACTTATTGTATGGAACACCCAGTGAGAGGTTAGAATGATCAACGGACTTTCAGTCAAGGGTACAACATAGAATAGTTTGGAAGCAACACAGAATAATCGCAGAAGCACTATGAGTCATCATAGAGGCAACTTTGATTTCATCGCGGAAGCAACTTTGAGTATTCGCGGAAGCAACTTTGATTCACCGCGGAAGCAACTTTGAATAATCGCGGAAGCAATCTTTGAATCATCGCGGAAGCAGCTTAGAATCATCTTAGTAGCAACGTTGATTCGAAACAAATCGAATAGGAATCCAAGGACGTAAAGCCGTGCTCTGATACCATTATGTCACGCCCCGATCCCGGAGGATCGAAAACAAGCCACTGGGCGTGATGCCGTACAAGTCTAGATTGCACTTGTACAAGGCAAAACCATTACAGTTCCTGGTAATTCTCAGAAAATATCGACAAGGCAGCAGAACCAAGCAGATAAATTGAAGTCACACAATTTATGAAGAAATATATCTCTTTATTGATAATCAAAATGGATTACAAGACTTGCAGCAGGATACAGAGTTTACAATTGTTTACAAGGCTCTTGAATAGCCAACTGAATGTATACACTTGCCCTTTAGGCTACAAATGAATATACCGACTTCTTTACAATGGCTTGCCACTTTGGCTACAATCTCACTGGTACATCTGAGTTCCACTGTTCCATACATTATGTCCCGTATAGCAGAAGACATCGTCTTGCAAGAAGAGCTTCTGCACACCCATCCGATTCATCGATGCCAAGTACTGATTCACAGGATTTCCCCCAAGCAAACACCTGTAATATTGCCCACAACGTGGGTCAGTACATCATCAATGTACTGGCGAGCGGTGCTGGCCCAACTCACCTAAGAAGACAGCACTAAGTAATCATGTTATAGCACATTATTAACAGTGGTCTTTCTCGTTGCCTTAGGGTCAATTTCATGTTATAGCCGACAAGAAGTAAAGCATGCAAATCTCATAGCCAACATAATTTTAAAGCATGCAGTTATCACCCTTTGGTGATTCTTACCCACGGTCGTGTAGCCATCCATGTATATTTATAATACTTACTCTGCCTGCACAAGACATTGTTAGAAACAATATCATGATTCAATATGAATATCACCGTTCAGGTGATTCTTACCAACAGCCGACATCCTTCCCTATATTTGAGTAATAACTTACTCTGCCTGCATAAGACATCATTAGCACCCGACCTATCTATATGAAGGTCACTGGCGACACGCCATCCTGGACCGTCTTACAGGTATACAGCGCCCTTGTCAGTGCAGGTAGCTAGCCCCACTGCAAGTCCTGTATACCGTGCTACTACTTCAGCACTGCCACTACTTCGGTATTGGTTTCCCCTAGGACGAACCGGGTTCCATGGCCCAGGAATACCGTTCGAGAAACCACCTTGTCGACAAGTTGTCCATGACCATGCAACTATATGCAACTTATCTAAGAAGAAAACATATAATGCATGATAAGGAAAACTAAGCAAAACCATCATTCTCATTCGTATTGCCATCTAGCCATCTTGCCTTGAGCTAATGCTCATATTATCATCTGCCTAATCCAGGGTCTTGGCGTAATCAACATTCTACATCGGCGACAGGATAATAGAATATTGTTACCCAATGCCTTGCCACATCTTTGATACCAACATCTTTCCAACCAAACTCAGTGTACTCACCGCCCAATTCTTGGGACTTAGCATCTGTTTAGCATTCTTTCATTCGAATGCAATTCAAGCATACTCACTACCCAGTACTTGGGTCTTAACATCTGTTTTGCCATCTATTCATTGAGCCAAAGCTCGATATACTCACCTGCCCAAGTATTTGGGACTTTGCCTTCACTTGTCATGCAATTCATCGCAACAGCGTACAAGCATACAATTCACTTAGCCACAACAGTTTACGTTCATGTGATTATTATCTTTCATTATCTTTCCAAATTCCATGCAAGGTGTTATTGAGCAATTCAACAAGAAACATAGCATACTATCCTTATTTTAAGCGTGAAGCTAAAGGATCTTTGAAGGGTTCAACACTACTCACATTCATAGGACGATTCCCGCCACGATCGCATAGTCTTCCAAGCGATCCTTCGCATAATCCCAAGTCCAACAAGGCTTCATCGAATCAACCATCCATCATAAGGCATCTTGCGGGTCGGGGCACTACAGCCTTGCTCACTAGCATGACGAAGATTTCGAGTATCATGATTTTGGACAAACGCATATGATTATCGAACTGTGTGTTGAGACTGTGATTGTTGGGGGTATTTGACCTAGAAGGAGTACGACCATTTTAATTTCGAGGACAAAATTTTTCTAAGGAGGGTAGACTTGTAGCACCCAATTTCTAAAATGAGGGTAATTTTGAAATTTTGTAATTATAATCATTTAATAATGATATTTAAACTATGTTATAATTTTTGGTGATTTTTAGTTAATTTAAAACTATTTAAAACTACGACTTGTGATTTTGATGATTGACTAGTGTAACCCTAGAGTTTGGCTAAGCCTAGAGACTAACCATGACCAAGGGAGCCTAGTCATGTGATTAGGATGACTAATTACAACTTTTTAACCTAGGGGTATTTTGGTTATTTTGACAATTTTGTAAAATTGTGATTTATATTAATAAAATATGTGCTAGCTAATTATTTGAGACTTAACCTAGAGTTTAGCCTAATCTAGATTAGCCTTGAGCTTAGAGTCTTGATTTGGATAACCTAGTAATGACAAGATTAATAATATCTAGATATTTCTAATAGGATATTTTTCTTTAGGATATTTGTGAAAAAGAAAGCCTTAGGACTATTGGACCAATAGGAGGACTTGGAATTTGTTGGACAAATCTTAGATACACATCTAAAATCCTAACCCTAACTATTCCTACAGCCATCAAGCCCATTCCCTTCCCATTTAATCACATCATCAAAGTTCTTGCCTCTTTTTAAATACCTACTAAGAACCCAACTTGTGTTCTTCCCCAAACCTTCACCAAATCCTCATTTCTCTACCAAATTGGACAAAACGAATTGCGTTGGACTCCCCTACAGTAGAGGATACAAATAGTGGGCAGCTAGCAAGGATTCTAGGGCTTGGGATCGTTGCAAGTGGGAGAGGAGCTCTCATTTCAAAGCCTATTCATTGAGATTTCACCCTCAATAGGTAAAACCTATCAAACCCTAATAAATTCCTGATTTCTTCCTATAGATGCATTCATTTAGGGTTTTCCTAGGTGTAGCCCAAGTTTGGTAGGAATTCGTGTCCGTATCGAACACGTATCGGTGTTTTTAATTGGGTGTTCGATGAAATGTCACATAGAAATAAATTTTGGTAATTTTCAAAACTAATTACATATATATGTAGCCTAACATGTGTATATTACAACCCTAATCGACTGAGTCGATTTTAGTATAGTTTGGACACGATTTTAGGGCTTGGACACGCAACACAAGATACCGTACGGGGCTCGTGCGGCTGCCCTGCTGCTCGGGTGTCCTAGCGGACACGACACGGCACCCCGACACCTGAAAATTGGTGGATGGGTGCGGGAAATCACTGACATTGTGCACATAAAATTTGAGGAGATATTATCGAGCGGTTTGAGAGAAAACCCGACTGCACGGGTCACACACACACACGCGCGTGGGGAAATTTCTCCTCTGATACACACGTATAACTCCTGACACGAATCACTTAGACACGATACAGACACATGTACACGTACCCCTATATCCCCTCTAACCCTAGACACGGCCACGAGGACACTCGAGCATTGTGTCGTATCATTTTTGACACGACATCTCTGCACGATACAGTATTTTTCTGTTCTTCACTGATGCTGCCACCTTAAGGTTTGACACCTCGTGTCCAGCAAAGTGGACATGAGAACAACCCCCTGACACGAGTATATGTTACCTCACCTCTGTTTTGAATTAGTTTGGGTTTTTCAAATTGATTTAGGTTTCGAAATTCAGAAATAAACAATGAACTGTGAAGTTCACTGATACTCAAGATGAACATTAGGTTCGATTTTCATAAGTTTTGATGAATAGTTAAACTAAGTTTGAATTGTTAACTATAATACAAAATTTGTATATATATACCTATATGTTTAAACTGGAAATTGATGATTGTTTTAAACTGAAATGAAATGGGAATTTGAACGAAAACTTGATTTTCCAATGGGCTGAAACCTGAGAACTATTGATAAAACTGGGATCAGTTGGGTTCATTACTTCCAATTCGAAACAGGGAAAAAAACATGGGATTTGGAGTAATTTCGATTTAGAGATTTCAAATGAGATGTATACTGTCTACCTGGGTTTAATGCATGAAATGTGAAACTGAAATGTTAATTGTTTATATTGAAATCTGAGAAAGTTTGATATTGGTTTTGAACCTGAGTTGAATGGTATGCATGAAAACTGTGATATCATTGATTTTAGATTTGAAATGTTAACTGAGATTAAGGTTAGTGTAGCTTCATATGTTGTAGGTTGTAATGTATATAATACTGAAATAAACATTAACTGGAATGGAATTGGGATTATGCAAAACTAAGATTTTATGATTTGAACTGAAAACTGAGAAATTGGGTTTTATTTGAAATATAAATGAGATTTGTTAACTAAGGACCCTGTGATACCCCTTTCACTCACTGCCACTGTTCACACACATTCACTCACATACTTGAAGCTCTTCCCTCTCTCTCTCTCTCTCTCTCTCTCTCTCTCTCTCTCTCTATATATATATATATATATATATATATATATATATATATATATATATATATATATATATATATATGTTTATATTATGAATGTGAGTTTATGTGTAATATATTATATGTAAAGGCATACTATTTCATGATGTGGTTTAGCTTGTGGTGTAGAGGCAATGTGAATTATATGCTATATATGTTTATGTTAGCTTTATTTTATACTTGTATACATAGGCATAGATTTGGGCCTTAGATTGGCTAGTTGACCTAGACTTGGTTAGACTAGATTAACTGTTTTGACTAAACTTAGACTTGACTTGACCTAGTTGACTTCGTGTGACCTAATTTGACATGGCATGACCTTGTTTGACTTAGATTGACCTAGTGTGACTTAGTTTGGCTTGGTGTGAGTTACTATGACCAAGTTGGACTCCTAGTTTGACCAATCTGGACTTGTTGACCTAGTTTGACCTAGCCAGTTGACCAGGTTTGACTTAGACTTTGGTCTAGATTGGCTTAGAAATCATATAGATTGCATCATACATTTCAATTACCTTATTCTGAATACATCATAACCTGTTTTACTCTAAATAGGACTCTGTGACACCAGTTCGGACATTTATTCATTTCAGTCATTCAGGGTGACAGGCGAGTACATTTTCTGATCATTTCATACTTGTTAGGATTTATATTCTTGCTCTAGATTACTTTACATGATGTTGTCACGTTATTATCACGGATTGGTACTATATGGATCTTGTCATGCGATGTTATCTCCCTCGGGGTGCATCAGATACAGTTGTCATGTGCTTTTCACAAACATCTTGTATTTCATGTACACCGCTTTCATGTATACTTTTGTGCAATCTTGTACTCTCATGATCATGTGAGCAAACATGATAAAAACCTCTTGTACAAGGTAACGTAACTTGACTGGATCCTTATGTATTGATTGGGGAGGGTGAGTAGGAAATGGTTATGTGATCAAAATCCCATCTTGTACAATCTTGTAAAATCTTGTGAAATCTTGTACAATCTTGTAAAATCTTGTATATGTCCTAACCCGTTTATATAACCATCTCATGCTCTAAATCACAGGTTACTTACAGTTCTTACTTATCATGTATATAGATATTTTCAGTTATCAAATCTCTCTCATTTTTATATATATTTCTTTACAATCTATGTATCTTACTCTTTTGCATGCTTTATATTTTCCAACATGATATGAACTGCGTGAGATGTATTGTGCTCGCTCCTGTCCTGACTGGACCTGTTAAAATATTACAGTTGATGATGGGGACTGCCCTACCTTCTATGGGGTATATGAGGGTGACATTCAGGAGCCCGAGGAGCATCTAGCTCAGTAGAGGGTGCCTAGTCTAGTCTAGTATTTATAGTTTTCAGTTTGTATCGAATTATTCCGATTATTAGTTGAGACTTAGTTATATTCAGGACTTGTATTTATTTGTGTTGAACATCTACTTTGTGTGGTGCGATAACTCTATTTATATTCAGTTTCTCCCTTTCATCTGATTCCATATCGTGCTCTATCTTCCCTAGACTTGTGATTAAGATATAGAGTTGAGATGTTAATTATACCTCCGTGCGGAGATGACAGGTTTATATATCTTGTTGTTAGATGTTAGATGTTAGATGTTATAGATGACCTATACAGCGTTCTACCGTCGATACTGCGGCGTAGGTTGGACGTACCCGCGTTCTCGTGCCCCTAAACAGGGTGCGGGTCGTGACAGATGGACAGAACTCTCCCTCTGTTTCTGTCTTCTCTACTCTTTGAATTTCGTCAGACTTATCCAATGAGAGAGAAGAGAGAAACTTATATAATATCAGTCCAGTAACTGTCCAGTATGTGAAACGTTCGAGACGTGGTAATGCAGATCCGTGAGAGAAGGAACCATTTCTGAACGTTTCGTAACTGTTCAGAACGTGAACATACACGACAACGTTTATAGGCGTGCTATAGCAATTTGTGCCAACTACGCCCGCGCATACTCGCGCACAACACACACAACGCGCACAATGCACGTTGCACGCAAACTGGCTGCGCCATGGGGTCGCACGAACTGGCCACGCGATCGGGCACACAATCGACAGAACAGAGGCTCGTACAACAAAAGCGCACAACGACGTGCTAAGTGAAAAGTGCACCAACAAAATGCCACATTACGCCTCATGAGCCCGAGCCCGAGTCCGAGTCGCTTAGCCCCTACGGGGCTTAGCTCATAAGGAATTAATTCCAAGAGCATGACAAAAAGCATTAATGCTTTAGTATGGAGCCTTATCCTTACCTTCCAAAAAATTACCCACATGGTCCCCACCTTAGGATCACCATCCCATGTGCATACCTCAAACACACCTTGTATTATTGAGATACACAACTTGGTGCATTTCCGATGTGGGACTAAAGAATTAGGCATGAAAGAGCAAGCTCTCTACATGTAAAGGAAAAGCTCCAATATATTATATATATATATGATATATATATATATATATATATATATATTATATATTATATATAGATTATATATAGAGTAAAGTTGAAGAAAGTCCCTGCATCACTTTTATATAACCAATTGTTGAGAAACCTTGCTTTTGAGGCCAAAAAATTGGCGGGGTGGCATACAGAAGAGAAATAATTCTTGATAAAGAATCGGAGCAGTCGATCTCGATCACATCAAGGAAGAAGGATGTCCGTATTATCATTGCAAGAAATTTGATCACTCACTGTACACCTTCTTCGGATATCAATATTTATACTGATACGACTATGTATAATGTACTTCGTATTTCATATTCTATCGTAATATGAATTTTGGTATTAAGTTTGATAGATTAAGTTTTCTCATGACACGTAAACGGGGCATACCGATGGTATACCGTGATCCTCGTAAAGCAATCTCTCGACCATTGTGTTTGACTCATATCAAGAAATTATATTGTTTCAAAATTTTCTCGATTACCATACATTACATATCTTAGGGTTTGCTTCGTGCGATACTCTTAGGAGTTGTCAAATGATTAATGACACATAACTAATAAGTATTTTCTGGTTTTTCATGACGAACCGAGACAACCTGTCAATTTCTAGAGACTAGTAGAGACCCCATGACATGACCATATACCACCAGAAAAAGTTATTTTAGTATCATGGTCGAGAGATTGAGTTTTCTTGTGATACACAAATCAGATTACATGGTCATGTCATGATTACAAATATTTTTAACTTTTTTACTTTCCAAACTATCCTTTATTTTTTCTTCTTGGGGACGACACACGTTATTGATTAAAGAATCCACTTTCTTCAGGACTGGCTAGTGTCAGCCCTGTTTTCAAATTGTTTAATTAGTGTTAATTAGATGTTAATGACCTATTTAGCTTTAAAATGGTTTATAATATTATTAGAAATTTTTCTAGAATTTTTAAATAATTTTTAATTAATTTTTAAATCAAAATATATCATTTTGTATATTTAAATTTATTTTAATATCATTATGCAATTTGTCAAATTGTTATTATATCAGTTTGCAATAGTGAATTGTTTTAATTGTGATTTTGTAAATAATAATTTGCAAACTGTTAGGCTTAGGGTTAATTTGCAAGACCCCTCTTCGGGGGACCTTGCTGTAATTGCCAATCGACCCCCCCCCCTTCCCCCC
>JANAVB010019963.1:0-10000 GCA_029216955.1 Iris pallida
ATAGATATATAGATATATATATATATTATATTATATATTGTGTATATTTTTTTTTAAAAAAAAATATATATATATATTGTGTATATATATTGTTCTAATCCTTGTCTGATGCAGGGATGAATAGCCGATCATGGATATATAAATATTTATATATATATATATATATATATAATTATATATATATATATATATACACAACACACACATACTGTTAGGTTTGTAATAATTTCATTTGCATGTACCTAACTACATGATGGTCCATGAACGACTTTCCATGATTACAGTTGAGACGTACAAGTCCATATCACTTAACGATATGACACCTCCATGATCGCGAGAATGTACAACCCTCATGGTAGCCCATTCTCTTGTAACTCCAGTTTTCCAAATTTTTAAAATTTTATTTAGTTTATTGTGTTTGAAAGTAAATTCTTTTGAAACTTGTAAAAGATATATTAGGTTTGTAATAATTTCATATGCATGTACCTAACTACATGATGGTCCATGGACGACTTTCCATGATTAACAGTTGAGACGTACAAGTCCATATCACTTAACGATATGACACCTCCATGATCGCGAGAATGTACAACCCTCATGGTAGCCCATTCTCTTGTAACTCCAGTTTTCCAAATTTTTAAAATTTTATTTAGTTTATTGTGTTTGAAAGTAAATTCTTTTGAAACTTTGTAAAAGATATTTTATTATTTTATGCTTTCCAAAAACTAGTTAAAATTAATGATTTGAACTCTAATTATATTCTTATTGGTTGAATTCTAATTATATTCTAATTAAGTAATAGATACATATTATATATACTTATTGAACTTATGAACATCTTTCATCTTTTTCTTTCTCAAAATTATCGCTTTTCGTCCAAAATTGCCCAAAATTCGTTATTAATTCAGCCTCATTTTTTTCCAAAGGCTATAGCAACTTCGACGGGTCATATCTTCTAACTCCGGACTCCGTTTGACCTCCAGTTTTTTTTGAAGCGTATTGCGGTTAGCTTCGATAATCTATAATTTATTTTAGTAAATTTATTTTTTGTATTTTTTTTAGTGTAATCACTTGTCTGAAAATCGACGTGTCGTACTGTTTTTGAGATTTCGGTAGATCCCGAACTATCTCGATCCATTTGACGTTTCGAAAAGATGATACGAAGATATATCCAAAATTTTAAATATATTTTCTAATTAAGAATTTCCTTTTTCTTAAATTACCTCTTAGATTAGATTGTTCCGATCATGACTAATCGTTTGTTTTCTACTCCTTTGCGAATTTTGAAATTCTTTATATTGTCCCTAGCTAATTTGACTATTTTGGACTCAATGATATGGTCTGTTCCATCATCTGAGATCATCTTGTATAGTTTTGACATCTTAGACTATTCCGTGCCAACAAGATCATATCGTGGACATCGACTCCAATCAAACCAAGCAAGTTCTTGTTTATGCTTTCATGTGCATTTACTTTACATTGTTATATTTCACTTATACAAGATATTTTCCTTATATTGACTGTTTATACACACGGGAGTTGAGTGATTGGCTATTGTTTATGTTTTCTCATTGTTATCATGATCGTTATCGTGACCGTGTCTACATGATCGTGATGTATGGTATTAGAGGGGTACAATTACTAGGCACGTGGACAAAGCCCAATTGTATTG
Source organism: Iris pallida (assembly GCA_029216955.1). NCBI lineage: Eukaryota > Viridiplantae > Streptophyta > Magnoliopsida > Asparagales > Iridaceae > Iris > Iris pallida. Next base: position 1,673 of record JANAVB010019963.1, read on the forward strand.
TTGGCAACTCTCCTGTTTACGGGGGCGGGCCGTTTATATCCTCATCGTTCGTCTAAGCTGTCCATGTGTAGAAATATTGTACTTCTCATGACACGTGCACTATTATTGTTTACATGAGTCTCTGTCTTTTCATACTTGCTACTTTCTTATTTAACTTATCATATTGCATATTTTCTTGTTCATATTGTTCATGTTTCCATTGATCATTGTTCCACATATTTAGTGTTATATTGCTTTATATTGTACTTGTATGATCATGTTAGTTTAAACTTGTACTTGCTCCCATTCTAATTAGATTATTTATTTATTTGACAGATTCTTGATGACTTGTTATCTTGCTTTGGGTTCCTTCGGTGGAGTTAGAGGTATTTTGGAGGCCAAACATAGATTCTAGTTAGCATAGTAGTTTTTGAATTTAATATTTAGTGGGTAGTTCGTGAATATTATTTCGATGTATTAATGCATTTGTAATTTGAATAATTATTGTGAATGAGCAAATAGATATAATTTTATTGTATTTGAGATTGATATTAAGGTCTAAACAGCGTACTACTATCGATGTTGCGGCATATGCTGGACTTGGCCACGAACTCGTATCCCAAAAGTGGGGCGGGTCGTGACAAGTTTTTATGGTGGCCCATGCAGGTCATTTTTTGCGAAATATGCGAACTCGTGGTAGTACCTAACTTAGTCGTACTACTGCGAGCTTGCGACTAGGAGATGCTCATTCACAATTATGTTAATTTGATTTTAGGAAATGACTATGACTAGAACTAAGTGTACCGCGGACAACCCATAGATTTATTTTGAATTGATTACTTGGGTAGTTAAGGTTGTTACATAGGCTATATGATTAAGATATTGATATACACTAAATTTTGAGATATCCTATTTGATGAATTTGAAATATTTTATGTGTTTTAATAGAATGGCTATAATCAAAGGTGGCTAGAGTCCTCGATTGATGAATTGAGACTTTGAGGTAACTGTTGAAGAAAAAAAATTTAGTGCCTTTGAGGTTTAAATTTCTATATGCTTTGATGAATTATTGGTAAGGTTGAATTTTAAATTTTTAAATGAATAATTTTTGAATTAATCAAAAATTGAGATAAGAAATTGGAGATTTTGAGAAGATTGTGTAGAATAGATTTAAGTTTTAATTTTGAAGTGCTTAAATTTTGAAAATTTTGTATTTTTATTTTTGTATTTAAAATTTTGTGGAAGTTACGAAAGAGTGGATTTAAATTTAAATATGTTAGAAGAATTTAAATTTTGTGGATAAATATTAAGTTAGATAAGAGTTGAATATTTGATGAAAGCAATATTGAAGATTTTGTTAAATCACAATATTGGAGGTTATGATAAGTATTGAGTAGTGATTTAAACTTTTAAGAATTGAAATTAAGGAATTTTATTCTTGAGGATACGAATTTATAGAATTGATGGGTGATTGTCAAGCAGGTAATACTCCTCCGAACCTTAGCCACTGACCTTATTCTTCCATCATTCTTGATCAATTTTCTTATTAAGAAAATTTTATTATCTTTCATCTCATTGATCATTCTTTCTTGTTAAATTTTCTATCCATCTGACCAACCAAGTTGTCACGACCCGCACCTTTATGAGGGGCACGAGCACGTGGGTACGTCCAGCCTACGCCGCAGTATCGACGGTAGAATGCTGTCTAGGTTGTCTACAGAACTACACTAAATAGTATAAAGGTACCTGTACAGTATATACACTCCGAATGGAGGTGACATAGCAATACAGTCTCAATCACATGATAAAACTAAGGTAGATAGCTCAGAAGGAAACATATGATAGATGAGATAGAAAATAAGTCCAGTGTCCAACACAAGCCCAGATATATACAACATCACAGGGTCTCAAAATATAACATAGAAACTACAGTCAGATAATGCTAGTTGGATCGCAGTCCAGTCAAACCTAGCTAATCTACACTACTCTGGGAGTACAAAGTCAAGTGGCTCTACTATAAGGCCACGGTCCTGGACTATTCATCTAGTTCGAGCCCATAATAGGTCGAGCAGTCCGCCTCAGAGTCATCTGTAATATATCATAACGGTATCCTGTCAGGAAAATGAGCAAGTACAAGCACTAACATCAGTTCCATGTGAATTAACAAATTCTATAAGAGACAGTATAATGAACTACAAGACAAAGATATATGAAGACTTGGGAACCGTGAAGACTTGGGAACCGTTCGGAAGCTGAGCTACAACCCTTAAACCAAACAAGGACCGGGGTTGTAACCCTTCTCCCGAGCAGAACTTAGTCTCCAATTAAGGTACAATATAAAGGCATGTAGAACATGTGAGTAACTGAATATCATAGCATGGTGAGAAAGTACTGAATGTAGAACAGAACATAAGATATGATAAGATAAGTAAATATAAAATGTGCCTTGAATTATTAGAGCGTTATGTGATCGGCAAGGGAAACATGGTAGGGTTATCCACTTGACCCGGCAATCCGCGGTGACCTCAACGGAAAGTCATACCGACCAACCTGGACAACATAGACATGGAGGTATCTGCTACACCCTACGTGAGGTGAGAGTGGCGCAAGAAAAATAGTGACATGGGGCTTTGATCACATAACCCCTAATAATTCCCCATCCCCGAGTAGTATAATAGACCTGGACATGACACGTCATGATACAAGATTCCCTAAGAGGATAGCTACTCCCTCTCAGGAATCGGTGTCTATACAAGTACAGGGAACAAGACAGGAAATGTACATATATACTAAGAAAATCCAGGAACAACATCTCATGTCATGATCCAACGTATACTAGTCCGTGAACTATCGTGACTGGAATCGAGTAAGACACTACAACTGAATCAGATATAGCAGATATCAAGACAATAAAAACTACCAGTGAATGTACTCGCCTGCTGTCCTGAGTTGTAGGGTATATCAATGCTCAGAGTGATAATCAGAGACCTAAAGATGAGAGATTGCATGTTAATTTAGGTTTAACAAAGTTAAGAATGATTTATAATGAATGATATGAAATCTAGGTCAAACTAGGTCTCACTGAGTCACACTAAGTCCTGACAAGTCAATCTAGGTCAAATTAAGTCATATCAAGTCAATCTAAGTTAGACCAAGTCAACCCTAGGTCATACCAGTCATCGCAAGACAAAACAAGTGAAAGCAAATCAAACGGGGTCAAGAGTTGGCCTATAGTTGACTTTTGGTCAACTGGTCAACCCTGGTCAACTCTAGGTTAACCCTAGGTCAAACTGGTCAAATGTTGACCAACAGTTGACTTTTGGTCAACTGGTCAACTCTAGTTTGGATTTAGTCAAATCTAGACAAAGTGTTGACTCACGGTTGACTTTTGGGTAAAAAGTCAATTCTGGGTCAATCGAGCCAAAATCGGTTCAAATATGACATTTGTAGGATGTACCCAACAAGCCACCCAAGTTTCAAGTCAATCCGAATACCCGAACCCCGTATTTTGAATTTACCCGATTACCCCTTTAATACACTTACCCTTAAACCATTCTAACTTGACGCCAAGTGGCCTTCCCTTAGGAATTTCACCCCGGGCTTCCTAGGGTAGTAGGGTACTAGCCTATACAATCATAACCTACCAAGTTCTCTAGGGTAAGTGGACATCCAGTCCATCTTACGGTCCGTATCGCCCGTTTATCCGTTATCTTGAATATTTCAAGATACACAATGGTACGGTGCGATACCATTCTCCTAATCCCACACGCAACCCCAATTTCCACCTAGGAGCCTACTCGCAAACTCTATTTCACATTTGCTAAGTCCCCTCCAAGTTTCGACGCGTTCCGAAACACGGAACTCAAAATCATCCCTTCACCAAATCTAATTCAAACCATTTACTCACTCACTCAACTCTCTCTTTTCACACTCTCTTAGGACTAGTTTTAGGGGTTAGTTTTGTGGGCTAAATAGGTATATATATAGCTAATATATAGGGTATATATATGTATATATATATATATATATATATATATTTTATATATATATATATATATATATATATATATATATATATATATATATATATATAAAATATATATATATATATATATAGGTATATAGTGGGGGTTTGGGGGTCAAATGGGGGCCTAAAGGGGGGGGGTGAAATGCAGCTGCTGCTGCTGCTAAAGTTGTTGTTCCTGCTGCTGCTGCTGCTGAAATTTCAGCAGCTATTGCTGCTGTGTTGGGGGGGGGGGGGGGGGGGGGCAGCAGCCCCTTGGCCCCCCCTAGCTGCTGTTGCTTGCCCTCATCTTCTCCCCTCTTCTCCTCTCTAAATGCCTCCTATTCTCCTCTCTAAATCTCTTCTAAACTCCTCTCTAAAATCTCTTCTAAATATATAAATTTCCTTCTCTAAACTTTCATATATATAAATCTCATTCCCTCCCCTCTCTATACATACGAATACACACGCATATATATATATATATATATATATATATATATATATATATATATATATATATATATATATATATGGACACACACACTCCCACACATGGACACACACATATACATATGAACACACTCACACACACACATAAAAATGAAGTTTAAGTGTGCCTAACCACTTAGATGCAAATCTAATTTAGCCTAGAAGTGTCCAAATTTGGGGGAAACTCAAGGACACAATCACAACTCCTAACTTCTCCTAGGACACTCCAAACGGACTCAAACTCGACACGAATAGGGACACAACTATGGAAATCAATCCTACATGGTCCAACCTAGATTACATAATGAAAAGAGTAGATTAGAGGATAGGTTGTACCTATCGGGAGATGGATTCCCGATTCGAAAGTCCTCCGACACGGCTCCGACACAACGAATTGTTTAGGACACACCCACTTTACTTCTTGCTCCCAAAAGCTTGGAGAATCACTACTTGGGATAGAGGAAGAGTTCTATAGAAGAATATTGGAGAAAAAGGAATTATTTAGAGATGATTTCTAGGGAAAACCTATTCTAACTTTTGAGAAAAGCTTGGAGAAGAAGAAGAAGAAGAAAATTGTGATATTTTGAAGTGGAGAAGAAGAAATAAATGGGGAGGGGGTGGCTGGCCATAAAGGGAAGGGTTGGGGCACTTGAAATTACAAGTTTGCCCCTCCCTTAACTTCTGTGCTAAGTTAAGTCCAAATTTGGTTTTGTGGGTTAGCTAAAATTAAGTAAAAATCATAATTAAGCTTAAATACTCATGTGGGATTAGTCCAAACTCCTAAACCTAAAAGTTAAGTTTATGTGGGCCATGGCTAATTAACATGCTAATCACAACTCAAGTCGAAATTCCCCGGAGTCCCGAATTAACTCGGAATGCGATGAAATTCGAACCCGACTCCTATAATCATTAAATATTAATATTCATGAAATAAAATTCCCAAAAATATTATACAATAGAAAATTACCATTTTACCCCTAACTTGGAAAAGTGAGGGTGACAAGTCTATCCACCTTAAAAAAAATTTCGTCCTCGAAATTAAAACCAAACAATAGTAAAATATCAAAATCACATGTCATGGCTTAAAAATTAAAATGATTAAAATCTCAAAAATCAAGCATGAATTAAATGACTAAAATTATAAAATTTAAAATTACTCTCAAAAGGAAACTGGGTGCTATAAGTTTATCCACCTTAAAAGAATCATCCTCAAAAATTAAAACAAGTAAACACAAAAATCATGCAAATCGATAATCGTATGCGTCTGTCCAATCATCATGATACTCAGAATCTCCGTTATGCCAGTGAGCAAGGCTACGATAATCACAGAGTCCTCAACTACTGTACATACATCTAGAATTATGGTATTTAAAATTTTTGCATTGCTGCATGCTTGGCAGCGAAAACCTTAAATTCCCAAACCCGAGAAATACGGCCATAATCCAACTATATGTCCTCACTATGCCTGCTAGCATGACCCTAGAGTATTCTAAAATCTCATAATCGAGGCGACCTAGCCCATACGACTTATCTTAGAAGGAAATCACTTCACAAGAACAAATTTTTATCCAACGATCAAAGAACAGATATAATCGAAGTTCAAGACAGTTTATAAGAAGGCAATTACGGGAAAGAGATTTCGAAATATCGGAACCTGTTATCTGCTCTGCTACTGTCTGAGTAGGCTCAACTGTCATGGCGAAAGCACGCCCCAGTTGGCCTCCTCTAGCCGGCTGCACTCTGTCCTGGTCTCTTCGGATTCCACTAGCGTGGCAATCCCTCAGCTGGTGGTCAGACGCCCCACAGTATAGACAGACGCCCAACCTCTTCCTACAAGCCTCTCTAGTGTGCCCCGGCTTCCCGCAGAAGCCGCACGGGGTAGCCGGTCTCTGGCCCTGTCCCTGGTGCTGCTGGGCACGCGCTGGTGCCTGCTGAATCTGTAACAGAGGCTGCTGCTGAAATGGCCTCTGATGATGCTGAATATGGGGGCGCTTGGTCAGTCCGGCACTGGAACTCGCCCCCATGGTATCACCGCTCCTTTTCGGCTTGAGGCCGAAGTCCTCCTCTGCAATCTACGCGTCCATCAATATCTGATCGAACGTCGCGTCACGGTGACCCGAGGTGCGGGTGCGCACTGCATGAATAAGTCCCCTACGGAACTTACGAGCCTTCTGCCCCTCATCCTGGATCATATTGGGAGCGAACCTGCTAAGGCGGAAGAACTCTGCTGTATACTCGTCTACCGACGAGTTTCCCTACACTAGACCCACGAACTGGCCCTCCAATGCTGTAAGAGCCACGTCCGAGAAGAACTTCTCCTTGAAGAGCCTTCGGAAGTCCTCCCATGATAACCCTCTCACCGACGCACGAGGATCCGTACGGTACCATGTCAGCGCGATGTCGAAGAATCGGCTGGCTGCGGCTGAAACCCAAAGTCCTCTAGGAAGCTCTGCCAGCTCCATGCTCTGCTGCACATCCTCTAGCCAGTCATCTGCATAAAGGATGCCCTCCGTGCCCGTGAAGTCCCTGGAGCTCATCTTCCTAAAGTCTAATACTGTCCCTAGCCTAGACTGCTGCTGGTACGGCTGCTGGCCAGTAGGGCCCTGTACCGTACCCGGTGCCACTCTCTCCACGGCTGCCAGTGCAAGCTGATGCGAGTTCTCCATGCTCTGCCTCAGCATCTCAATCTGACGGTGTGACGCCTCCGTCTGGCGCTACGACGCCTTTGCTTGGGCTCGCTGTGTCTCCATCATCTGCTGAAGGAGAAGGAACATGTGGTGTGTATCCGTCGGTATCGGAGGTGGTGGCGGCAGTATCTCTGGAATGGCGACCGAAATCCTCTAGGGTGGAGGTGGTAGACCTCCCTGTGCAACTGCCAGGGCCTCCGGGATAGTAGAATCACTGGGGGCGGTCTCGTGAACAACCTCATCAGCCTGGTCAGATCTCTCGGGCAAGCTACTCGATCCAGTGGCCTGCGGGTGCGTCTTCATCATCCTCGAGACGAATTGAAGAAAAGAGATCAATATGGCACATGAGAGGATATTATCAAGGAAGGACAGTTAATTTAATACAAGGAGAGTAATCATGATAATCAAAAGATCGAAAGTTTTTCTAGGTGTGATTGAGAAACTCCTATCATATCCTAGGTCCTACGTCCTAATCGCAGGCTCGTAATTAGTACTCTAAGTCGAGCACCATTACGAGATCGCACTAATTGCGACACGAGACCTGCGTGGGCCACCACAAAAACGTGTCACGACCCGCACCCTTATGAGGGACACGAGCACGTGGGTACGTCCAGCCTACGCCGCAGTATCGGCGGTAGAACGCTGTCTAGGTTGTCTAGAAAACTACACTAAACAGTATAAAGGTACCTGTACAGTATATACACTCCGAATGGAGGTGACATAGCAATACAGTCTCAATCACATGATAAAACTAAGGTAGATAGCTCAGAAGGAAATATATGATAGATGAGATAGAAAATAAGTCCAGTGTGCAACACAAGCCCAGATATATACAACATCACAGGGTCTCAAAATATAACATAGAAGCTACAGTCTGATAATGCTAGCTAGATCGCAGTCCAGTCAAACCTAGCTAATCTACACTACTCTGGGAGTACAAAGTCTAGTGGCTCTACTATAAGGCCACGGTCCTGGACTACTCCATCTAGCTCGAGCCCATAATAGTTTGAGCAGTCCGCCTCAGAGTCATCTGTAATATATCATAACAGTATCATGTCAGAAAAATGAGCAAGTACAAGTACTAACAGCAGTTCTATGTGAATTGACAAATTCTATAAGAGACAGTATAATGAACTACAAGACAAAGATATTATGAAGACTTGGGAA
>JANAVB010019963.1:15000-66553 GCA_029216955.1 Iris pallida
AGGTATTTTGGAGGCCAACCATAGTATAACAGCATTTCTATGATTCTAACGTATAATTTTCTCTTTTAACTTATCTTTGTTGTTACGGTATCGTTGATCTTGAGTTAAGGTGTAAAGACAAAGATGCTTAGGATCAAAGCCATTCACCAAATGGAGAGATCCGAAGGAAAGAGAAGCTTATGCAATGATTATGTACGTATCTCCTATACGTTTACCTGAAATTATACCAACAACTGATCAACATACCACATCCTTTCTCTTAAGTTTTGAAATGAATACAAATGTTCGATCAAAGCGAACAATGAAGCCAATCATCGAAAACAAGCACGAAAATATATTCATCTCCAAATAACAAAACGTCCAACAAAGCAACAATACAAAATATAGGAAGAAGCTCTTATATAGAGTTCATTCGCCAAGCACGGTTCACTGTATTTCGGGACTAAAAGCCATCAAATCCAATCCATGAGTTGAAAATTGTCGCAATTATTAGCTACGATCAATCGATATCGACAAGGTTTTCCAAGATGATTTGATTTTGACTGACTCGGTCTAGCCTCCAGTCAACGCACTGCTAGGAACGGGACACTACATATACTGATAGTATAGTGCTGATAATGATAGAGGTTTTCCAATATGAGTCTGAAACGCACTCAAACGTGCCACCTTTGTCGTCTTCGGCTCTCCGAGCGTCTCCGACACACGAATGGTTCTAAAAAGTTTATTAGGTGATATTTTGACCATTTGGTTCTTGGTTTGATTTTGAGATACCTTATAGTTGTAAAACCAAACCAAACCACACCAAACCAAGCCAAACCAAACATACTAAGAACCAAACCAAACCAAGAAGTAAGTGTTGATATCTTACCTATTCAAACCAAGCCTATTTTAACCCCGGTTGAACCCCGATCAGACACGTACCAAAAATTTTCGGTTTAATCATCAGTCCGATTTTAAAAAACATTGGTTTAGCATGTCGTTGTTACTTGGATGACTGAGCGATGATGAAACACACTACACAGGGTCAGCGACATGTTGAGAGTCGTTTTATCTGGAACGTGGGATTATTGTTAAGGCGAAATATATAAATAATATATAATACATATTTAGCAATCAACTAAGCAAGTACCATACTATATCATCATAAAATTTCAGAACTTTCCTAACTAGAAAAGGATTCATAAGTTCCAAAAAATCTTAAAATAAGGCTTTCAACTCTTATACATTGAATGAAAAATAACTAAACGAACATCTTCCCATCAAAATCTTGGTGGGAAATCAAAATATATTCTGTCTTATCTTCTCGTCTCGTATCGAATTTTTTTAGCATTCCACTTTCTAGAACGTGTGTTTATGAATCACAGAAAGTTGCCTATATAACCAATTCAGGTGACATGGGTGTTCTAGGTGCACCCACCCTGAAGTTAAACATGTATTTATATAATGTTAGGCTAGTGAAGCATATCTAAGGCGATCAGGTTTGGACCTCGTCACACAGATACAGATGGCATGACACAATATGGACAGGCAAACATACATGACACGCTTGGCATGTCCTATTATATTTATGGAATGTCTACCGTGTCCAATATATGTCCGACACGACACGATGTGGAATTCATGTTTAGAGGGTTGGTGCTTCCTAGGTTTGGATATGTTCATAAGTTCCTTGGAATATACTTAGACTTGCTCCTAACAGTCACCTGTCCTAAAACTACCATGCTGTGAAATACTTTCCCATTACTAATGCAAATAGTGAATCTATATCATGAGTTACTTGGTATTGTTGGTGAAAACCTACTAACCAACCAACCAACAAGAATTTCCATGAAGAATAATTTCAGCTTCATTTCTTTGGGTACATGCTTCTTTTCTGAGTCCTTGTATGCTCAGAAGCACAAAGAACATGGGGGAACGGACATGGTACAAATATGTGAGAACTTGCTCCCCTCCTCCATGAACGTACATCTGAGAATTAAAATGGAGAGAGCAATGGTGGGATTCCTTATGCTCATAGGGTTTCTCATGTTAGTACCGGCGAACTTCAGCTTCGCCCAGCAGACCACCCTGTGCATTTCCCAGTTTGCGCTCGCGAACCAAGCGTGCGGCGTCTTGCCATCCGATCAACAAGCGCTGGTCAGAAGCCGAAATCACACGCAGTCACAGGCTGATGACAGCGATAGTGGCAGCAGCAGCGATGAGGACGACGACGACGACGGGGACGATAACAGCAATGACGATGGTGACGATGGCGAAGGTAGAGACGAGAGCGTACGTAGGCGTAAGCGCGGCCGCGGAAGGAAGAAGAAAGGGCGCAAGCAAGGGAAGCGCGGGCACAAGCACAAGCGTGGGGGAGAGCACGACGATGATGACGGCAACGAGCCACGCGCAGACAAAGATTGCTGTCGGTGGCTGGGGGAGCTGGACGAGCGCTGCGTGTGTGGTGCATTGCTCCGTTTGCCTCCGTTCCTGGTGAAGCCTACGCACCAGTACAGCATTAAGGTGGGGAACAGTTGCAAGTTCTCTTACAATTGCGATGGGATTTAGAGGATTATGTTGGCAGCGGTAGTACTATGTTTTTATGGTAATTTATGCTTCAAAATGTTCACTTTGCTACACTGGCTGGAATAAGAAGAAGTGTATAAACAGAGAGATTGTTCAACTTCTTATTTATTGCTGTTTTGAAGTTGGAACAAGAATAAAAGCGGCAAAAGAATGATTATGCCACGTCTCGTTTTGGTAATTCCAAATTACTCATTTAGATGAACTAATGAAAAGTTTTTGTATAAAATCTGCAAACGGATGATTATGCCACTTTTCGTTTTGGTAATTCCACATTACTTATTTAGATAAACTAACGAAAAGCTTTTGTTGATCGGAATAAAAGTTGTAGCTTGTCATAAATGAATAGCAGAGTTGGTGAAAAGAGTTGGTGAAAAGCATAAAAGCATCAAAGTTTAACCGGAGGGGGAAAAAAGGCATATATATATATATATTTTAAAAAAATTAGATATAGAAGTAATCCACACCATAATTCCAAACAATTAACAACAGTAACGATCATAACATCCAAAATGCTGATAAGGAATCAAAAAAGCCCTAAAAATTTTACCCAAACTCTCCGAAACCGGGATCACGCGGTAAGCACGACCGTTCCTCCGGCCTCCTTGATCTTCTTCTCCGCCGTCTTCGACACCAACTTTGCCTTCACCACCACCGGCCTCCCCTCCGGCAGCCTCCCCTTCCCCAAGACCTTGAAGTACCCGAATTGCGTCACGTCGACAATCGGAGCGGATCCGGGTCCGACCTCCTTGGCGGATTCGGGCACGAGCGACCAGAGGCGGTCGATGTTGAGCGCGGGACAGTGGAACTTGTTTCGGAGGCGGTGGAAGTAGCGCATCCCGACCTTGTCGAAGTATCCCGGGTGGTAATTGTCGAAGAGGATCCGGTGGTGGTGCATCCCGCCGGCGTTCCCGCGCCCGCCTGGGTGCTTCCGATGCTTTCCGATGCGGCCGTGTCCGGCAGACACGTGCCCGCGCTTCTTGCGGTTTCTTTTAGAAGCGGGTGGTCATGGCGGCCCGGGAGTGAGCTAGGGTTAGGGTTTTCCAAGAAGAGGCATATATATATAATAAAATATATATATATATATATATATATATATATATATATATATATATATATATATATATATATATATATATATACCGCTTCCATATATATATATATATATATATATATATATAAATATATATATATATATATATATATATATATATATATATATATATTTATATATATATATATATATATATATATATATATATATATATATATATGGAAGCGGATCAAAAGTCCTCCTTAGAAAGCCCCCCAAAAACCCCCCTCACTCTAATCCGAAATTTAATGTTAATATTAATGTTAATGTTAATATTAATGTTAATATTAACATTAAATACTAAAATTAACATTAAACTTAATTTTAAAATTAATATTAACATTAAAACTAACATTAACATTAATATTAACATTAATATAAAAAAAAATTTAAAAAATTAATATTAACATTAACATTAATATTAACATTAATATTAACATTAACATTAATATTAACATTAACATTAATATTAATATTAATATTAATATTAATATTACGAATTAGAGTGAGGGGGCGTTTTTGGGGGGCTTTTGATCCGCTCCCTATATATATATATATATATATATTTTTGCATATATATATATATATATATATATATATATATATATATATATATATATATATATATATATATATATATATATATATATAAGGATAGACATTTCCACACTTTTTACATTCCCAAGTATCCCATATTCACATCCGTATGTGCTTTAAGTCATCTAATCTTAACCGTTGGTAAATTAACGGCTAAGATTAGTTGACTTAAAGCACCATCCAATAGTATGAGTAGGGAAGATGCTAGGGGATGCAAAAAGTGTGAGAATCTTGATTCTCCCTCTCTCTCTCTCTCTCTATATATATATATATATATATATATATATATATATATATATATATATATATATATATATATATATGCCTATGGCGATTTAGGGTTAGGTTTTCACAAGTGTGGGATCTTGGGACCCTCGAATCATGGTAGAGGACTGGGGCAGTCGGAGGGTGGTGGGTGGACCACCGTGGCCCAGCGAAGAGAAGGACGGAACCTGTGTTGGTTCGCAGTAGCTCAGGTCATGATCAACAGCGACGGGTGGGACTAGAAGACTATATTTCTGGAAGTTACTGTTGAAAACATTGCTCGGAGATCCCTTGATATTGAATCACTCGTATCATTGAGTCCCACGACGCAAAAGCCTTTGAAGACAAGTTTGCTTGTGACAAAAGCTCTTTTCTCGTGGATGTTCCAAAAAATCTTGTTAGCTCTACAGGAGCTAATACTTCTAGAGGAGAGGTAATCCAAAAGGAGGTTGTCGTTGATAAGACAACGCTTGAACCGGTATTCAATATTGAGCTGTTAGCAAAGCAAGTGAGAAGGCCAAAAGATTTTGGTGATGACTGTATCACCTATCACATGGAAGTTGATGAGGCGATGAAGACCAAAGATGTGTTTTGAGGAGAGAGCCACTGATCAGTTTGACTCCGTAACATTCAATTACATTTGGATGTTGTTAATCTGCCTGAAGAAGAAGTTATACCTATCGAAACTTCGAGAAGAAGAAGACAAAAGCCTGAGGTACCGTTGACCAAGTTCAAGGCTGGGCTGGTAGCTTAGGGGTTTGCTCGGTAGCAGGAGATTGGATAGTTTGACTCATAAGCTCCAGTAGCTAGGATGTCAACTATCAAGATGACGTTGGTCGTGGCTGTTATTAATAAGTTGATTCTTCATCAGATGGATGTCGAGACAGTTCTACTGGATAGGGATATAATAGGACATATTCTCATGCAATAGCCAGATGGATTTGTCGTTCAGGGTCTTGACTCTTGACAACAAAGTCTGCAAATTAATGGAATCTATGTACGGCCATGCAAGCTCTTCCAATATGTCGTATGAGAAGTTTGATTTAGTCAACAGGTCAAATAGCTACAGGATTAGCTTAATTGACAAGTGTACTTAGACTAATAGAGTTCAATGTGAAGGACAAAGGAGATGCGGATGTCATTTTGGAGATTTATATATTCAATTCGGACATTAGCTAGGCTTGCTCTGTCACAAGCTCGCTATGTGAAATGATGATCACATGCTACGGATATCAGGATCTTCCACGGATCGATACTCCTCAGAGGTGTAATCAGAAGCTGAAGCCATATTCAGGAAGCAAGGTCTGACAGTTGGTGTACTCGAACGTCATCAGGAGTTTGATATAGGCTACAAGTACAATCAGGTCTGACATAGCTTTTGTTGTATACATGCCGAGTCAGTTCACGAGTAATCCAGCTGTTGATCTTTGGAAAGCTGTAAAGAAAATGGAGAGATATCTCTTAGGGACTCAGTTGGATGCACTACAACAGTTACCCAGCAGTGGTAGAAGGCTTTAGTGATGCCAGTTAGTACTCAGAAGGAGAGGACAAAAAAAGTTAAAATCTTCTCCGTGAATGGTTCTACTATATCGTAAAAGTCGAAGAAGAAGATCCATGGGTGATGCTGCTATATCGAGAAATCGAATAAGCAAACATTTCTCTCATTATGAAATCTGAGTTCTGTGCACTTTTAGCTGCATCAGATGAAGCATAATAGCTTCAAAAATAAAGCAATATGGCTTCGATGGTTCAGGAAAGATCTTCTTGTGGTTGGTGCACAAATTCGGGTGATGTCGATGTATTGCGACAACCAGGCATGATATTTCTATTTTTGGAGTACAAATTCGGATGATGTCGATGTATTGTGACAACCAAGAGGCTGCAGTAGTGGCATCGGATAATCTCTTCAATGATAAGAAAAGAATTGTGCGTCTATAGCATAAGGCACTGAATGAGCGCATCAAGCATGGATCATTACAGTGGGGAGTCAAAAAAATATGACAGATTCGTTCATTAAGGTCAAGGCCTCAAGCACCAGCTAGTCGAGGACGCAGCAAGAAAATGGACTTGACGGACCTATGATATTGTGTCTCTTTAATTCTACCATAAAGTTTTATGCTATTAGTTCAAAGAAAAATCTACTAGGCATCTACCTTTTAATTCAAAGGAGGACCATTGAGTGGAATAATATTAGGTACAATGGGTAGTCATTTTTTACAGTGTGGGATACGTATCTGGAACCACTGTGGTCTACTATTTGTTCAATCTTTAAATAGAACAAGTCTTGTGGAAGGATGGCCTCGATGCCTTAATAAGTTCTCGGGCATCGTGGATGTCAGGCATACTTTACAGGAAGCACGGGTGGTTCAACACCATAAAGGAGCACAGTACTCCATGCTACAATAGGGTGATGCCACCATGAGGTACGTTGATGGGGTAAAGCCTCAGCTTCGGGCCATGTCACAGCGGCGTAGCACCGCATATAGGCATGTAACCTAATGCTGAAGAATGAAGAGTTGTAGAAAGCACTATAAAGGGGCCGATGGCCCCATGCTACAGTGGTGTGATACCACGATGAGGTACCTTGACAAGGATAAAGCCTCGAATTTGGGCCCTGTCATAGCAGTGTAGCACCGCAAAGGAGCACAAGACTTTATGTTGAGTAGTACGATACTACAAAGAGGTCGGTGTCCTCATGCTACAGTAGTATGACACCACGATGAGATAAAGATGTAAAGTCTCGACTTTATGCTATGTCATAGCGGCATAGCACCGCAAGGAAGCACAAGGTTTCATGTCAGGACTCTTAGCAAAAGAACTCACCTAGAGTGTATGAACAAAGATACATGCCATCTCTTGAGGGTAAACTTGTAGACACCCAAAAGTTATACATCGAAATCAGGTTAGTACATGGCCTTTAATGTGCAACCCAAAACATAGCTGATGTCATTGTGTGAGTTGGAAGAATTGCAGCTATGATGCAAAATTCAAATCAGTAGCGACATCCTTGTATCGTACCATTGTTCCACCCATGCGAAGAGATTCAGGTCTGAGGCAACATCTCTTCTAATGCTTGATGGTAGTCACTTTGAGGAACGTTTATCCATATATTGTGATATATGTGGAGGATTATTGGTATTTTTACTAGGCTTTGGAAATTTTTAGTCTCACATTGGGAAACCACCATGGTGTATCTCAATATAAAGCTATGCTTTTGTTGGAATATGCACATGGGGTGAGGTGGTCCATGTTGGTTGATTTTTCTAGAAGGTTAAGTGTAAGTCACAAGGAACAATCCTTGTTTTGTCACTCTCTTCGAAAATCCATAGGAGCTAAGCCCCATAGGGACTTAACGAAATCCATAAGCAGCTAAGCGCATATGCTGCCATGCGCTATGCGGCTTTGGGCTATGCGCCTAGGGGCTATGTGTCCAGGCGCTATGCACCAAGGCACTATGCGTCCAAGGGCTATGTGTCAAGGTTTTATGAGTCCAAGAGCCATGCGCCTTGGGGCTATGTGTCCAGGCGTTATGCATCAAAGGTACTATGCATCCAGGGGCTATGCGTCATGTTGTGGGCGGTTGCTTTCGGTGATGTCAAATATGTTCGCTGTCATTGTTTTCGACTCGGGCGGCGCTGTACATAATACTTTCTGCAGCGGATTTCATAGAATTTGGTCGACTAGCGCGTATGCGCGCATGAGCAAGGCTATGCGCGCATAGGTGCTGTGTTGCTCTATAAATAGGGCCTCCTCTCATTTGAGAGGAGGATGAGAGAGAAAATCCATTCCACTCCAGATCGTCTATGGGGCTGCAACGGCTCTATGCGCCTACCCGAGGAGGTCTATGCGCCTCAGTGAGCTTCATCTCATAATGAGTTTCAAGTCTTCCGGAGAGTAACCCAAAGTGTTCCATAAGTTCTTGTGCGAGCTTGCTGGTTCCTGGGAGCAGATTATCTATGAGGTGAATTTTTCTTTGAGCAACGGTCACCTGTTAACCCCAGCATGGAGATGGTTTTCATTCTTCTTTGTTTTTTTTCGTTCTATCTTATTGTAGCGTCTGCGAACGTAAAGAGAAAATTGCTTTTATTTATTTCTTCTTCATCCTTCTATTATGTGAATGTTCCATCTCAATGCAGCTACGTTTGTAAGGAAGAATGAGTTTTATTCTTTGTTTGCTTGTAACCTGGTTTTGCTGGATTCATGAAGTTCGGGAAGCAAATCTCTTGCATGAATCCCTAGACTTCTTCTTCATAATTAAACAGAGTGCAGACTGAAAAGTCTTGTATAATATACTATTGTTTTTACCTAAGGTCTCAACTTAGATCTGCTTCGGGCCAACACATTCTCCCTATATAGTTTCACAATTCTGATTACTATATATTGCCTGAAATTACCGTGATTGTGAAATTTCATACGCTCTACCCAACACATGCACATATAACTTAAAGCCCACCACAACACACACAGAAAAAGAAGAATAAAGCGGCAAGTGCTTGTGAAGACCTCTATTTTAACCATTTCCGAATACAATTCCATCATTTTTTTTTTTTTTTGATGTAAATTGCTTGACATGCATGGTTTTGTCATGGAGCAGCTAGTCATGCCCATGCCATCTCAGTGAGAATACAGCATCTGTTGAGTTGATGACAGAGAGAGGCTTTGGATTGGACCCTAGCATTATAGAGATCAGGTCGCCAAAGAAAAATCTCCTCTCTCAAAGGACAAAAGGAGTCCTTTGATCACTTTGCTTTTTGGCATCTGATCTTGTAAATAGATTCCCCGTTGCTGTTCTTAATGGGGTCAACTCCTCACTCACTACTCTCCTCAGCAAAAAAAAAAAGAAAAAAGAATCCCTTCAAAGTACGGAAGTTGACGCAGAAGAGGACGACCTAATTAGCTAATTAAGCGAAGTGAGTGAGGGCCATCTTGTCAAATTGTACTGAGTAACCAATTCCTTCCAAATACCTGGAATCCCATGCATGATCCCTAGTGTTGAATGAACCTGATCCCACCAGCTGGCCATAGAGGCCAAATTGGCCAAATTGAGCCAAAAACTGACCCATCCATCCTTGATCTGACCATTCTCGTTTGTGCTTGCCTGTGGTCTCCAATTACACTAAGCGAAAAAGAGCCAGGAATTATTCTGCTTAATGGGGGTTTATCAGTCTCATCATCTGCAATCCCACTTATCAGTGCAATGCACAATGGCGCTTTCAGACGTTGTCCAAGCTTCCAATTGCCGGAGCAAATTTATTGTTCCATTTATTTCTGTCCAATTTTATTCTTCTTCTTATTACATATGAATCATGAAAGTAGATCACATGTAATAAAAAGAAGAACAGAATTGGACAGAGATAAATGCGACAACAGATCTGCTCCGTCCAATTCCTGTAAAATTTAGAAAACATTTACATTCGTCTTCTTCTGAGTGAGTACACATTACTGAACAATCATTGAGTGTCCACTCCCTTGTCATTTTCGTCCATCTTCGGATTCGACCACGAATGCCTGTGATCACTATTTTGGCTGGATTCTTCTGCTTCTTTTGAGAAAGTGCTGATAGATGACAGTTCGTTCAAACTCGCAGTGGAAGTCAATCAAGAAATGTTAATAATTGATATCACACAGTTATGAACAGATGTTTAAGCTACCGCTAATGGATCACTAAGAGGGAGGAGCTTAGAAAGAAAGAAAAAAAGGAGAGAATTTCCGTAGAAAACTCCCAACGGAGACAACATAATACAATAAAGTAAACTGAAATAGAACAAATTAAGATGGGAACCAACAAACTGACATTTTCTTCATATTCATAATATATAAGAACCCATAAGAATTATACATACTAATTATCCATAAGAATAAACCATTTCACCAATAAAACAAACCTTAAAAAATATTGAAACAAAAACAAGTAGGTACCACAATAATTAAGAAGGTTTAATAATATAAAAGATTCCGAAACTAAAGCATGGGATCCAATTATAATAGCCTTCCGACTCGATTTGTAGGCTTTCGGACCGGAATTGATTCTAGGCCTTTGGACTGAGCCGGAATTGATTCTAGGCCTTTGGACTGAGTTGTATGTCTTCGTAGGTCTTCGGACCAAATTTTTTTAATCTTTTATATATATATATATATATATATATATATATATATATATATATATATATATATATATTAAAAAAAAACTTTATAAACCAAGGGATGGGGAAAACCCATCACTGGCGGCTATGGGGCACAACTACCACCAATAGCCCAAAATTTGAACAAAGGAAAAAAAAATAAAAAAAAGAAAAAGAAAATCAAGAGCAGACCCGAGTAGGGCTGAGCAAAAGGTCGGTCCGGTTCAAACCGAACCGCAATTCACAAAACCGACCAGGAACCGAACCTAATTATTTGAAAACCGAACCGAACCGTATTAGGTCAAAACCGAACTGAACCGAACCGTTCAAAATCGGTTCGGTTTTTTCGGTTCTTGGGCTGATTTATGGGCCAGATTAGACAAATTTAAGCCATAAAATTAAATTATGGAGTCCACATAAAAGAGTCCACAAATTTAAGTCAGATTTATAGGCCAGATTAACAAAACATGGCCATATAAAAGAGTCCACAAAATACACTATAACGCAAATTTCTGTATTCCAAATACTGATGCAAATTTCTGAGAACAGAGTATACAAATACTGATGCAAATTTTTGTATACAAATTTCTGAGAACAATCCAATACAAATTTCTACAAATTTCCAAGCCACAAATATACAAATACAGAAAGAAGCAATACAGTTTCTGCCACAAATTTCTGAGAATAAGCATTTTTTCCAGCAACATTTTCCCAGCATGCCTTTGGGCAACAAACATTTGGGCAGCAAACATTTTATTTCCAGAATCCAGCAAACATTTTTTTCCAGCATACATTTTTTCCAGCAAGCATATTTTCTTCCCAGCAGCTTGTATTTTTGGCCAACAAACATTTTCTTTCCCAGCATGCATTCATAATTTAAATATGGTAATTAGATTTATTTTAACGGAGATTATAGTCTATACCAGTAATTTTGCAGAGCATAAAACCGAAAGATCGAGCCTCTTAAGCGAGAAAATGGTCCAAAAAAGAGATCTGCACAACCAAAATTAATACAAAATTAAAATAAAATTTTACCTAATGTAGATGAGTAGATCAAAGTATAAATTTTTACCTGTACTGTAGATGAGTAGATCGGAGACGACGAAGAGTGGAGGGAAACCCTAATCTCCAATGGACTGGAGAGTGGAGACTCGGGTCTCGGAGAGTGGAGAGGCCGGGCGGAAAGGAGCAGCAGCCAGCAAGTTATCCGACTGTTTCTCGTATAAATCGAACAATCTCCGTGGAGAATGGAGAGGGGGCTAGAGAGAAACCATAATCTCCGGTGGAGAATGGAGAGGGGGATCAGATGCTCGGGAGAAACCCTAATCTCCAGTGGAGAATGGAGAGGAGAGGGGTTCAGCAGCTCGAGAGAAACCCTAGATATTTGAGATAAGAGCGGCAGAGCGGAAGTAATGGGAGCGGCGGAGAGAGAAAAAATAGGGCTGACTGAGAAAGAGGATTATATAATATATGATGGGGAGGGGTAATTATGTAAATAGACATTTGTGAAATTCGGTTGGAATTTCGGTTCGGTTTTAAATTTGCAAAACCGCCAACCGAACCTATAAACCGATTTTCACAAATTTTTAAACCAAAAACCGAACTGTTTCTCGTATAAACCGAACCGTTTTGCTATTGCGGTTCGGTTCGATTTGGTTTGCGGGTCCAAACCGAATTATGCTCACCCCTAGACCCGAGAAAGAAGGAGGCCCAGGAGCAAAAAATTAATAGGCCTCCCAAAACGTTCGCGAGCGAGCTGCCTTAGCGCAGCGGTCTGAGCAGAGACTCCACCGTGACCCCAGAATAACCTTGCGCCAAATTCCCACTGCCAATGACCCGAGCGACTTGTCGAAGGGTCTCAAGAATTAGTTGGTCAGTGTCAAAAGTGCTTCCCTCATAGCGAGATTTGTTTCGGTTTTTCCATAGGACCCAGATGGAAGCTTGAAAGATGATAATTTGAAGGGGAGCAAGCGGACCGTCCTCCTAGATCCGGTACAAATTGGTGATGTCGCCCGTAGCCGCAAACAAGTTGCACCAGAAACATAAGTGAGCCCACAGAGTAGTGGCACTATTGCCCAGCGCGAAGATATGATCGATGGATTCACCTCTATGCTCGCGACAGCAATGACACAGACGAAAGATGGAACCCCCAAGTCTGTAGAATGTCGTCCGTAGGGAGTTTGAGTTTGAGAACGCGCCAGATCAGTATAGACCATTTGATGGGGCAAGATGCCGACCAGAGTTTGCTTATGAGGGAATCCTCCAGTCTGTGCTCTCTAACAATCTCCCACGCAGATTTGATCGAGAATCTACTGCCGACACCCAAAATCCAAGAGAAAGAGTCAGACGCAGTCAAAATAGAAGGCTGGGCTCTTCTGACCTGATCGGCTGCTAACGGACCAAAGAGACGGCAGATAAGAGGGAAGTCCCATCCTCTCTCCCTGTCCCACAGCTCCTTAACCTGCCGCGACTCCCTACTGCTCAGCTCCCTGCGGAAGGCTCCAGGGCCCGTCCAGTTGTCGAGGTTAGCGTCAAACTCGTCTCTCTCTCTCTCTCTCTCTCTCTCTCTCTCTCCTGTGGTGATATATATATATATATATATATATATATATGTTTGAGTTTTTTCTTTCTTTGACTTGTAGAGAGCTTGCTCTCAAACAAGCCATGTAAGTTAAGTCCCACATTGGCTAGAAGAACTCATGGGTATCTCAATATAACTCCTCTTGAGGAATGAAGAGATGCACATGGGGTGGTGACCCTAAGGAGGGGTGTCACGACCCGCACCCTTTTTTTCGGATACGAGACGTGTCCAAGCCAGCCTACGCCGCAGAGTCGACGGTAGAACACTGTATATCCACAATGCTTAAAATCATAAGTAATGCTCATTCACAGAATTAATTTAAACTTACAATATTCCTAAGTTTTACATTTGCAGAAAAATATAAAATTGTACAAATATTGAATGACTACAACTCAACTATCTAGCCGGTCTCTAGGCTTTTGTCTGCAAGTACCCCCGTATCTCCCATGCTAAGTAAATCCACGGCTAACCTGAAAAATATTAGTTTTCAGTCAGGAATGGAACGAGCACAATTCACTGAATGCAGTTTCAATATATAAAAATGACTATACTACAGAGGTTAGCCTTTAGACATATGATTCATAAAATAAATGAAGAAAGACAGAATAAAACTAAATACCAAGAATAGAAATTGAAATACAATAAAATACTCACCAACTGACCGACTGAAGTACCTTTGATATGTGATCGGTCTCGGGACAATTATGCGACACGGTCTACACGGTCTAAAGTTACACGGTCTACAGTTACACGGTCTACAAGAAATAAATGCAATAATAAACACGGTCTACACGATCTACAAGAAATAAATACAATAATAAACACGGTCTACACAAAATACTTGTCACGCCCCGCTCCCGTAGGAGCGATCGTCCTCGCTAAGGCGTGATGCCGCACGAGCCTAGATTGCGCTCGTGCAAGGCGGGTTCCATAACGGCCGATTTCAGCGGCTGCGACGGGATCGTCGCACAGAAGTCCCAAGCAGAGACGTTAATTAATAGCAGCGGAATTTAGAACAAACACAAGTTTCTCAAAAGATGATCTTTATTGATATTGAAATAAAGATTACAATGGGCGCAAGGCCAATGTTACAAGTCTCTCAAGCTCACTCAAGCTCACTTTTCTCTCATTACAAGTTCACTCTGCTCTCTCTCTCTCTCTCTCATCTCTCAATATTTGTCGATCCAGCGGAAGCTTCGGAAGGCGATGTCCATACATTATGTCCTGTATAAGTCTTCAATCCATGCGGCCGCACGCTTCGAATCGCCAAGGAACTCATGTGCCTCGACGCATCCAAGCGGGCTCCGCGCCACGAGCTTCTACCTGTGCCTGCACATGAACACTGTGTGGGTGTCAGTACTCAACTGTACTGGTGGAGTGAGCTTCTCGCCCACCCATACAAAACCTACATGTTTATTTACTTTGTGCAGTTTAAATCCCTTTTCTTTTGTCTTTCTACTCTTGCCTTAGGTTCAGTTTTAGGACCGGCGCCTTGGCGCAACTTGTGTGTCAAAACCATCCCGTGCTTGCAATGTCAACGTTACTCATACTTTGCCTCTAGACCACTTCTCATGCCACAATGTTAACCTATCAGGTCGTGCTTGCCTTTCGGCCAAAATCAGAGACGCAACTACGCGGTAGTACCCAATTTCCTTACGACCGTGCTATAACTCCTTCGTGCCGTACCTCGCAACTCAGTGCGACTCAACCATATCGTCGCCTCGCGGCCCCTTTGTTACTTTGATCGCCAACTGACCCAATCAAGACTTGTGGGTTTAGTGTCACACGACTGACTTTGCCTTGTGGCAGTTTCCCGACTTACACTCAAACAACTCAACCAACTTATGCAACTATATGCCGACAACTCAAGACTCAATGCCACATCTCGTGCCGAAGTACGTCGCCTATGTTGTAGCCATTCTTTAAGTCCAATACTTGTATTCTAGCTTGTATACACCTTCGACAACTCAACTCAATCCAAAGGCATACCCGCAGATCTGCCGTTATGCCGACTCATCTATATGATTTGGTCACTGACTCCCAGAGCCATAGTGGACTCCTTTTTGCTGAGTATAGGATGGACCTTCTTTGGGTAGCTAGCCCTATTCCGTGTCCACCGAATACCTTGCCCCAGGCGCAGCTTGGCTCCCAGAGCCTTTATGTTTCCTTAGGCCGCAATCGGTCCCGTGGCGCCACAGGTTGCCGATTCGGGGAAACTCTACCTTGTCGACAAGTTGTCCATGATCATGCAAGACCGACTCAAACTGACGTCTCACATAGTCATTCACTTCTGGTGTTACCATCTCTTTTAGTGCCATTCCTCTCTTTAGTGCCATTTCTCACATCTGAGATCTTGCCTCGACGACCCGTAGTCGCGAGCATTGTTCTTTCTTTCTTCCTTTCTTTTAACTCAAGACAACAACTTATTTAGACACTTTCTAAAACTCAACTAATCAATCGTGGCCCGTGCCTTTAAAAACTCTAGGATCGTGCAATCGTGCCTCAACTCGACTTCCGCTCTACGCGGCACTATCGCCCAAGTCATACTTTATATGACAGACCGTGGGATCGTGGGACTATTTAAGTTGACAGCCGCAGAAAGAGCGGGACAGCACTAGAAATGACTTAGGTCGATCGGCATAACTTTGCCTAACTTAATCGAGCCTATAACTTGACTTAAGGGACGAGCAAAGGCCATGCCAAGCCTTGCGTTATGGAAACGTGCATGCTTTGTCGAACATTTACATGGGCAACGCCTATGACTTAGGCCAACTCAAGTGTCGGGACAATTCGACGGGACCGTGCATGCTTTAACAAGCATTCACGCAGGCGACGCCTATGACTTAGGCTATTTCATAACTTTGTGTCGAAGACCAACTTCCCTTCTCCCAAGCCACGGGACGAAGGACCGAGTGTCATTTTCAAAGCATGCCGTGCAGCAACTCTAAGCCGACCGTGGGACGTTTTCCATGTTCTAACTCATTTTGACCCATCGGGATTATTTCCTTATCTATGTGGATTCATCTCTTTTATTATTAAGCCTACTTGTGCAAGTTGAAAACACGATTTATTATGTGAAGGCAAAGATGAGGCAAGTTCACCGAAACTACCCCACCTGAGCGAGCGGTCGCCTTGACCGAGATGTCTTCGAGTCGCCGTTGTAAGGCTAAGTCCGAACGCCGTCGGCGTTTCGATTCCTCCGATTGACTGAGCAGGACGGGGCACTACAACATACACCACTCAGAACAAGTCTCGTCCTCGAGACTTACTGAGTACTTACTTATTGACTTATCACCTTACTCAACATTCAGGAACTCTCGCATACACTACGCCTATGCGTTTTCTCAATCCGAGCCACGCTCGCACTACCCTCAATCTTTTCTTCGAATCTCTATTTCGAAATCCTCAACACTTTCCATTCCTCAAATCTCACTTGATTCAACTTATCACTTGGTTGGATCGTGCACATATTCCAGGCGTCCCCAAAATACATGCATTTTAGCCATGCCTTGTGATAGAGAATCCGCCATTACCACTCGAGTCGGATCGTGCATGTATTCAAGCGTCCCTGATATACATGTATCTCAACCGAGCTCACGAGTGGTGCCACCATAACTCCTATCGCTTTTCACCGGGACGTCTGCCTAATCGCTAGGCTATATCTTTTGGCTAAAGTCATTCGTCAGTATTGGAATCATAGTTCCCAAACAACAATATCAACACTGACCCCCATCCTAAGGTCAAACCAAGTTGATAGTACGGGATTTTCTACCCAAGCTCGCATCACTCCGATTTCTAAACATCGAGCATCGATTCCCTACGCACATCCCAACATTCGCCGCACGGGGCCTGAGTCATTTAGCAAAGCCATCCTACAACTCACGTTCAACCAAATTCTCCGACGTATCAATATCGCCCGTTCAACAAGCCGTCTTGCATGATCTATCTCTTCGAACACGTTCGACATAATCTGCCTATCAAACCCTTCCAAGTCAAGCACACTACTACGTAATTCACCGCTAAACCATAATCCACATTTCACATTTTCGAAGTCATCTATTCCAATTCACGAAATCGATTACAAGGTCGTCTAGCTTAACAACATGTTGCGCCCCGATCTCATGCGAGTCAGATTATCCGTGATGGGCATGAATCACCATGCACGCTCCCGCGAGATAGTCATTCTCATCGGGATGTAACTCTTGTTTTACGTCTAGACTAATTCATTCTCGATGCGTGGATTGGACCTACTCAATCCTCAAGTTTATTTCATTCATCGATCACAAGTCATCCTCGAATTCTCCTTTGCATCAAACCGACAAGTCAAGACAATCGTAGTTGCCGCGTCCTGACTCCTAGTTCGATCATTCCCGCGACATCAATCACCATATCTGCGCTCACGCAGAACGATCGCCTCAAACCCGACGCAACGCATGTGCGAGGCTAAAGTTGTGCTCGCGCAAGGCAAGAATGTCGACGTTGTGGTTATTCGCGTAACCATCAAGACACCTTCATTTGCATCTGATATTCATCTCAACCAAAGTCCTAAGTATTGCATCCAACCGAACCATAACACTTGCACGATCGTCCTTCGCCGAGTCAGAGTACCCCCGAGTTATCGCATATCGATCTTTGATACGCCTCAATACCATCGACGATATACGTAACCTGACGATCTTCCTTTGCAACCAATTTCGAGTCGTGCGAATGATGTTATCGTCCAACTGGATAGTCTCCTCGACATTCATAACACCAATTCCGATCATTTTCCCTCGAATCATTTACGATATCAATTTCCTCCAACCAATTTCACGTATTCTTCATCCGTCCATCTTAAGTCATCGACCAACTTATTTTCCTCAATTTGCATCGTTCGACATCCCTGAGCCTATCGCATACACCACTCAGGAATGAAGTCATTCAACCAATCCTCAACTTATTATTTGATTCAAAATCGACTTCTTCGAATCCCGTTCGAACTATTCCTCAAAATCCAAGCACGCTTATCTATATCGCACCGACGATATCGTCGCTCGATAGCACCCCTATTGATACTCATCTTACTTTACTCAATCGAGTTTAACTCATTCTAGCTTGACGCTATCCAATTCCCGCACTCGACTTTTCTAAGGTCGACGCAACTTTGGTGTATATGCCCAGCCCGACTTAGCCAACCGTGCTTACGCAAACCATCTTTTGTTTTGTTGTCAAAGACTGTTCTCCTACGTTTTGCAAAATAGATAGACTTATTGTATGGACATCCCGTAGGACATTTGAGAGAGAGCGCACCAACGATTTCAACTTTGCGGATGCAACGATTCAGAGTTTACGGAAACAACGGAGTTAAAGAATTCAATCGATAGTCCAAGGACGTAAAGCCGTGCTCTGATACCACTATGTCACGCCCCGCTCCCGTAGGAGCGATCGTCCTCGCTAAGGCGTGATGCCGCACGAGCCTAGATTGCGCTCGTGCAAGGCGGGTTCCATAACGGCCGATTTCAGCGGCTGCGACGGGATCGTCGCACAGAAGTCCCAAGCAGAGACGTTAATTAATAGCAGCGGAATTTAGAACAAACACAAGTTTCTCAAAAGAAGATCTTTATTGATATTGAAACAAAGATTACAATGGGCGCAAGGCCAATGTTACAAGTCTCTCAAGCTCACTCAAGCTCACTTTTCTCTCATTACAAGTTCACTCTGCTCTCTCTCTCTCTCATCTCTCAATATTTGTCGATCCAGCGGAAGCTTCGGAAGGCGATGTCCATACATTATATCCTGTATAAGTCTTCAATCCATGCGGCCGCACGCTTCGAATCGCCAAGGAACTCCTGTGCCTCGACGCATCCAAGCGGGCTCCGCGCCACGAGCTTCTACCTGTGCCTGCACATGAACACTATGTGGGTGTCAGTAGTCAACTGTACTGGTGGAGTGAGCTTCTCGCCCACCCATACAAAACCTACACGTTCATTTACTTTGTGCAGTTTAAATCCCTTTTCTTTTGTCTTTCTACTCTTGCCTTAGGTTCAGTTTTAGGACCGGCGCCTTGGCGCAACTTGTGTGTCAAAACCATCCCGTGCTTGCAATGTCAACGTTACTCATACTTTGCCTCTAGACCACTTCTCGTGCCACAATGTTAACCTATCAGGTCGTGCTTGCCTTTCGGCCAAAATCAGAGACGCAACTACGCGGTAGTACCCAATTTTCTTACGACCGTGCTATAACTCCTTCGTGCCGTGCCTCGCAACTCAGTGCGACTCAACCATATCGCCGCCTCGCGGCCCCTTTGTTACTTTGATCGCCAATTGACCCAATCAAGACTTGTGGGTTTAGTGTCACACGACTGACTTTGCCTTGCGGCGGTTTCCCGACTTACACTCAAACAACTCAACCAACTTATGCAACTATATGCCGACAACTCAAGACTCAATGCCACATCTCGTGCCGAAGCACGTCGCCTATGTTGTATCCATTCTTTAAGTCCAATACTTGTATTCTAGCTTGTATACACCTTCGACAACTCAACTCAATCCAAAGGCATACCCGCGGATCTGCCGCTATGCCGACTCATCTATATGATTTGGTCACTGACTCCCAGAGCCATAGTGGACTCCTTTTTGCTGAGTATAGGATGGACCTTCTTTGGGTAGCTAGCCCTATTCCGCGTCCACCGAATACCTTGCCCCAGGCGCAGCTTGGCTCCCAGAGCCTTTATGTTTCCTTAGGCCGCAATCGGTCCCGTGGCACCACAGGTTGCCGATTCAGGAAAACTCTACCTTGTCGACAAGTTGTCCATGACCATGCAAGACCGACTCAAACTGACGTCTCACATAGTCATTCACTTCTGGTGTTACCATCTCTTTTAGTGCCATTCCTCTCTTTTAGTGCCATTTCTCACATCTGAGATCTTGCCTCGACGACCCGTAGTCGCGAGCATTGTTCTTTCTTTTTTTCTTTCTTTTAACTCAAGACAACAACTTATTTAGACACTTTCTAAAACTCAACTAATCAATCGTGGCCCGTGCCTTTAAAAACTCTAGGATCGTGCAATCGTGCCTCAACTCGACTTCCGCTCTACGCGGCGCTATCGCCCAAGTCATACTTTATATGACGGGCCGTGGGATCGTGGGACTATTTAAGTTGACAGCCGCAGAAAGAGCGGGACAGCACTAGAAATGACTTAGGTCGATCGGCATAACTTTGCCTAACTTAATCGAGCCTATAACTTGACTTAAGGGACGAGCAAAGGCCATGCCAAGCCTTGCGTTATGGAAACGTGCATGCTTTGTCGAGCATTTACATGGGCAACGCCTATGACTTAGGCCAACTCAAGTGTCGGGACAATTCGACGGGACCGTGCATGCTTTAACAAGCATTCACGCAGGCGACGCCTATGACTTAGGCTATTTCATAACTTTGTGTCGAAGACCAACTTCCCTTCTCCCAAGCCACGGGACGAAGGACCGAGTGTCATTTTCAAAGCATGCCGTGCAGCAACTCTAAGCCGACCGTGGGACGTTTTCCATGTTCTAACTCATTTTGACCCATCGGGATTATTCCCTTATCTATGTGGATTCATCTCTTTTATTATTAAGCCTACTTGTGCAAGTTGAAAACACGATTTATTATGTGAAGGCAAAGATGAGGTAAGTTCACCGAAACTACTCCACCTGAGCGAGCGATCGCCTTGACCGAGATGTCTTCGAGTCGCCATTGTAAGGCTAAGTCCGAACGCCGTCGGCGTTTCGATTCCTCCGATTGACTGAGCGGGATGGGGCACTACAATACTGCAATAAAGAAATACTGTCTACAAAAATAATAATCACGGTCTACAAGATCTACACAGTATAAATGCAATAAATATCACGGTCTACACGGTCTATACGGTCTAAAGTCAGATCACACATCGTTGGTACTTCACTTCCCCCGACACCACAAAGAAATAAATCAACATAAAGACTGACATCACATATCTATCGACTAAACACTGATGTATAGTAAAGATCAATACTGAAAACAAATAATAAACTGTACTCGGCTGTGGTCTTTTGCTGGTAAAACCGATAATCCAAACCACTCAGTGTGCCACAATAGTCAAACTTGTACAACAGTTCCCGAAAGATGAAATAAACATTATCAATATTCTCAGAATAGTCAAATTAGCTAGGTTTGTCTATCCTTAAGTCCAATTCTGGACACAGGGGTAAAACGATAATTTTGGGTCAAAACGGTGTCCACCGTTGGACCCGCTTTGTAACGAAAATGTATGCCAGAGTTAACGGTCTCTAAAGTCATCAAACGACATGTTTACGGATTCGTTTTGATGATACGAACCAAACCGTATGTCCAGAGTTGGATTTCGGCGTGTCGTGCACAAAATCGTACGTTGAATCGGACCGTGGGACCCGTAAAACGAAGATCCAATCAACTGTCTCAGAATCGGACTAAACTTGGCATTGATGACCAAAAAATGATATGGTCCTGCTGGCGCAAGTTTTGTCTCGATCTGACGAACTTGCACAAAGTAATTGAGAAATTTGAGCAGAGGCCGATACGGTGAATTTTGACGGATACGTATCAAATTCGTCGCGCACACGCGACCAATTTGAATTCCGTCAAATCCCACATGACCACGAAGCCGCTATGCACCTTTCGATGCTTTCGATTCGCGACCACATCGCCCAGATTGGCGGGACGCACGTCGTATCGAAGAATTTTTATGATTTTCTAATATTTAGAAAACAGATTTTTTTAAACTTTAGAATCAAATAACTTCGAACCTACTCAATGAAACCAGGATCCATTAAAAGGGTTTTACTGTCGTATATGTTGTCTAAACACCTGTTCTTTTAGATTCTCCATTCGGTCGATGGATTGGCAATGAATTGCCTTCCAAGTTCGGGTTTGAATATCTAAAACTATCCTGTTTCGGACAATTTTTCATCGATTTCCAATTCGATCTACTGTCTAATCGAATCCGATCCTATACAAACTAATTAGCAAGGTTTCTAGGTGTATATGTTGTCATCATACCTGAAGTGGTAGATCGTTAAACGATCGAGCGTACACCGAGAACGCGCGGTACGAAAACGGCCTCGTGGATGTTGTTACTGCTGTTGTCATCGCACTGCTTGTTCAGTCGTGCGCCTGCTCCGATGGCTTTGGCCGGCCGGTGGTGGCCCGCAGCGGTGCGCGCGTGCGTGTGGGAGGCCGCGCAAGTCGTCGACGCTGGTTCGGGTTAGGGTTTTTGATATTCGGTTGAGGGAATCCTTCTCGGCTGCTCGCGTCGATATATATATACTTATGTATATATATATATATATATATATAGGTCCGGTTTGGTGAAGGCTCGCGTAAATGGGTGGGCTTTGTCCACTATTGGGATGGGTCCACTGTGCTCGGTATTCGGCTGGGCTTAGCTGCTGGTTCCCAACCTTTCTTTCTTTTCTTTCTCTTTATTAATAACTAATAAATCTAATTAAATATGAATATATGTGTCTCTATATATTCATATATCTTTACTAATACTTTTCTTTTTCTTTTCTTTTTAATATGAATATATGTGTCTCTATATATTCATATATATTTACTAATAATATCCATAAATCTAAATAAAACTCATTATTATCCATTCCTAGTGTAGGCCTTATTAGTGTATATATATATATATATATTAGTGTATATTTTTTTACACTAATATTAGTGTATATATATATATATATATATATATATATATATATATATATATATATATATTAGTGTATATATATATATATATATATATATATATATATATATATATATATATATATATATATATATATTATATATATATATATATATATATATATATATATATATATATATATATATATATATATGGTATCTATAATAACATTTAATTGACAAAAATAATATAACCAATAACAATAAAATAATACTATATATATAATAACCTCAATAAAATAATAATAAATATAACAAAATTTAATAAAATAGTAATGGTGCATATATACCATTATGCGCTGTCTAATAATTCTAAAATTTTCGAAGACCTATTTTATGCAAAAGTCACCGAATATTGCTAATAGTAATATTTATAATATTTAATTACGAATACTAGAAAATATTCATTACATCATTAGAACAGAATATAACATAACCATACCAAATTACATCAACACGAATGTCATTGGACGTGCCGCATGACTACATGGACTTGGACTCAGTTCGGGTCCAGTCCGGACTAAAATGGTATAACCGGTTCCCTGAAATTCAATAATATAATTAATAAATAAATAAATCTTCGGTAAGGGTTAAGTCGTAACTTGGCCTGGTTTTCCTAGTTAGGACACACTCATGGCTGGGCCTTCCCTACCAGGCTTAATACACTAGTCAAAGTACGCCACTGCACTATCCGTGCCATAATTCCTAGCTATCTTGTACTTCAAAACTCCATCATGGCTAAAGTCATCTATCGTAATAATTAATTAATTAATTATTTTAAAAAAAATTACCATTTAATTTAAATAATTGAATAAAATATTATCAAAAATTTTGGGAAGAGGGATTACAAATCTACCCACCTTAAAAATAATTTCGTCCTCGAAATTCTAATTCATAACTATTCCTTAATTTCAAAAAGGAGATCTACTATTACCTTAATCTCCTTAAATTTAATTCCTCAAAAATAGTTTATATCCTTCTCATTGGCCATTTTGGCAACTAAAAATCTCGAGGACTTCTACCCACCTTTGGTCACACTACTCCCTCAAAGCTATGTCACTAAAACTTTATAATCATCCAACTAATTGCTAAAAATTGCTACCAATATATATCTACTGTATGTGGCATCTATAACCCTCTCTTATCTATCCAGCAATCCAAAAATCTAACAAGCAATAAATTTACACAAGTAGCTAAGAAATATTGGTGAATTCTAATAAGCATGACCATTCGTCACTTTACAATAGGAAGGACAAGAAGATAAGAAAAATAATCGAGAGCGAATATGAAGTTTTCAGAGCGGTAGAGAGTATCCAATGATGTAGACAGAAAGAAAGTCTATGAACCATCGACTTATTTGCTAGTTTGGCTACTCTAATCTAATCACTTGCGAAATCGAAGAACCCTTCATTTCCTAAAAGGGCTTGCAATCCGTGCAATACAGAAGTTTCGTTCTCGAAATTCTAAACAGTTCCATAATATAATGGAATTTCAGAAATCAAGATTGTGATCTTTCCCGTGGTTATTTAAACACACGAGTAAGGGGTAAAATGCAATACAAGATCGTATCTCGACTTCCAAGTAGATGGAATAAGGGTTACGAATGACTTCACATTCTAAGAGATGGAGGCTACATAATCGATATAGGGACCTATCTCAAATTGTTCAGTTTTATATATTCCAAAAATGGTGGTTTGCATGGTTGGGTTTTACTGGGTCCTAATGGGTTCCCTGGTTCGACATCAGTCGTTAGTTGGATGAACCTTGGATTTCAATATATATATTGACTGGACAAGATCCCAATGATAAAACTGTTTCTACTAGGTTGAGGTAACCTAGAATAGGTTTCCACCCAAGTGGTTGAGCTAGTTGCCAGTCAGATTGGTTAGCTAGGTCCTTAAAGCCCAAAAATGTGCCTTCCGTGACTTTTGTGTTTAGGTAGCACGAGAAGACACAATTGAGTGGTATACTAGTGACATGTGCGTAGTGGGCTTCAAGTAGATCACAACCATATATTGGGTCAAAAGGTTCGAGTCGAGGTTGAGACTCTAGTAGAAGTCGGGAAGTATACCGGTATTATGGTAAGGGTTATAGCTAGTCCTTTTGACCTAAAAGTCGTACCATAAAAATAGAGTACAAGAAAACGTGTTTGAGTGGGACATGTTATGTCTACATAAAGGTGGAGTCGACTATGTCTTGTATATGAATTTTGTTGGAAGGTAATTGCTGGTCTCGTGCTCCGATTATTAATGACACGGCCGGGGACAAAATGATCTAAACGGAAAAGTGGGAGTCCATGAGGCACTAATTATCATCCTAATGGAAATTATTCTAATCAATCGGTAACCCTCACATATCCCAAAATTTTAGAAGGCTTACCGTCTACTCACCTTAGAAGCTAGGACATGGTTTTCGAAAAAATGAGGTTAGAAGAATTCCAAGGTCCGGATATTGTACCTTGACTCTTGTTAATAAAGAATCAGGCACAGCGTCACAGAATACGGTAGATATAAGTCAAGTCAAGGATCGTTCCTCAATAAATGGAAAGCGAGTGTGTACCATGACACATGATCGATAAAATAGAATGATATGCTCGTCCACAGTATACAAGAGTTATAGTGATCATGTATTGTTGTTGACAACTGGTAGATCATAATATGACAGGATATTTAAGCTATGGTATTGGTTAAGCTAGTGACTGTGGGGTTTCCATACTAGTTAGGTCTTAATAATAAAATTTACATAACTAGGGTAATTTTTGTTGGAAACCAATCTCGGGATAAGTGCCTACCATAGTCACGGTAAATGTTGGTCCTTACCCTTGTCTACTCATCTCCTGTCTAAACTGTAGGCTTTGGTCGAGGAACGGTTGAGTCAAGGCATGTAGTGCCCCGTCCCTACATCGTGCCCCGTCTCCGTCCACGGGGTGCACGAAAAAGGAACACTGTCGCTATCGATTCGGTCGGGACCGATAGGTCAGAATCGACCGAGTCGATCGAACGGGAACGGTTGAATTAAGATCCATTCCACGTTATGGAATGGCTTCTTCGGAACCAAGTCCCATATTCAGCGGGTTGCGCCTCGAGGATTGGCTCTGCGGCTGAGTCAGGAGAGACCTCCCGTTGCTCTGGTTTTCATGCCGTACTTGATTTGGCTTTGGCTTTGGTTTTCGTGAATACGTTTTTCGTGAATGTTTTCGATGGGTTTTCGTGACGCATTTTCGAGCTTCGCATTCATATCAAATATCCTTGAATTATACAGTGTTCTAATCAGTTGCTTATACGATTGCAGGTGATCGCGTAGGCGACGTCAGTGCAGCCAACCGGTCGCTCGCTTGAAAAAAGGCTAAGGCGAGTGGCTGACCTCCTTCGTCTCGTCCCTCTACTTCAAAACTCAATATGTGAAGTAAATGAATGCTTGTCATAATAGTGTAGAATCAAAGAAATTGTGGCACGATTCTTCACGAAACACTTGCTATCAAACTGCCGATTTTGAAAATAGAAAACGTGTTTCTTACGCAAATCCACTTAGCCTATGCAAAACAATGAATGAATCGATTAACGTTTATCGCAACGATACGGTCAAGTAAGCAAATCAACTAAGTCCAAAGGAAAACGGTCATTGGACAACTTGTCGACAAGGTGAAGTTTCCTCGAACGATTGCCTAGGCCAAGGGACCGATTCGGCCCGGGAGGAACGAGTGTAGCAGCGCCAACCCTTCAACGGCGCGAGTTATACGGGCACTTTCGCCCAGGGCTCGCTACCTGACGCAAAAGGGGCCTCGTCTAACCAAATGCTATAGTCCGCGATGGCTTGACATTGCCAGTGGCCTTCATACCCCCTTCACTGCTTAACAGGTGCACGAGACACGGAAGGAACATAATAGTTGCTTAATGATATTCAATTTCATATGCTTGCCTCAAAACATGTTAACATGCAAATCGAACAGGATGGTTAGAAAGATCATTGAAATAGCTAGCTAACATATTACGAAAATTCTTGAATCAAATGCAGAGCTTGGATTTAATTAGCCATTCGCCAGTACATGTGTTTCGTGTCGATCCTCGCTCTTTGCAGGTCCCGCGAACCAGGAAGGACGTGCCAGCTAGCTCGGCGACGTTCGTGACTTTTGAAGCTTCGGCCGTGCGTCGAAGACTTACTCTGTGACTCCACTTTTAAAGGCTCTCGACAGTCCAAAGAAAATGACTCAGCGTCCCTCCCATCCAGGTCAATGGAGTACTTGTGTATATTGAGGGATGTGTGCAATGTATGGAATGGCTATCTCATCGGCACTCTTTTGTAATCGAGTCATGTTTTAGCCCGTGCGGCAATGAGTCTTGTATCGAAGTCTGTAAAAGATGTTCATTATCAATAAAGATCAAGTTTCCTTTACTTATGGTGTGTATCAATTTGTCTGCGTACTCTCTTAGATCTCGTATCTCGGATTACCTTATGACTAGGCCTTGTGCGATCGCAAATTAGGTTCGTACGGCATCACGCCCGGGGGACGACTATCGATTCGACGGAATCGGGGCGTGACAAGGCATAAGGATTTCTAGTTAAGGTAATATTCAAGAAAAATATTTAGAGACTCACAATGAATTGTTTCTTGAGAATAGATAGTCTCCTGGTTTGGCATTTCGACTAAGGGTAAAACCCTAATCATTCTCAAATTCAGATGGCTAGAAGGTCTCAGTAGTAGTTTGCGGGTCGAGGGGAGAACGATTAACTCAAACATATGACTGGCCGATGGTAGCTACACTTGTGTATACAACTATCATAGCCATGGGGATACTCTGTATCTCTCTACCATTACGAGCTTTTATCTTTCCAAATCAGTGAAAGACAAAAACAATAAAGAGTTCAGGGGAGATGTTACTGAATACAATTTCGTGATTCAAAGGTGAACATATAATTCAAGAAGAATTGTCAAAGCAGTCGCGGATGAGATCATAGCTACTTCGACATCTCAATCCACGTGGAATAATAAAAAAGAGAGCGAACCGAGTGCACTACGGTTGATCAGACTGTAATACATCGATTTTTATTAGACAATATGTTAGTAGGCGTCTCCACTAAACATATGTCTTGAATCAAGCTCGATAAAAGAGTAAGCTTGCAAAACTAGGCTGTAATAGTAGCATTGGTCAAGATAGTCAAAATAAAAGTATATGAGATTTTTGAAAGGAGGCACAAGTAGTTCGAGTTTTGTGAGAATCAAAACCTCACCCGGTGTTCTTGCTTATACTGTCATCCTACTATCTTCTTATCCATAAAGCCTTGGTCGACTAATGGGTTATGGACCTCTACATTCTATATTCCCGGTAAACCTATTAGCATCAATCAATTTTCTCGTCAACAGATCACAAGGACCACAGGACGCTAGGTCGGGAGACATGCTACCCAACTGACAGAACTTCCACTGGTATTGGATTTGAATCTTATGGATCACACAGGGCATTTTTTCTATCCTCTATGGTATCCTAAACTTGTAATCATGTTTGAAGTCATTTTACCGAGGATTACGCCTCGCCCGTATACTCTGGCTGTGGTAAACCCTTGGTTTCGTAACTCAAACATGATACAAAATCGAACACTTCTTAACTCTATGCAATATTGGCTCAAGGGTAACTACAATCAAAGAGGACCACTAGCCATAGTGTTAGCAATATTCTATAACCTATATTTTCTTAAACTAATTTCAACTCTAGGGGTCTTGCCTCGCCAGTGCGCTGCTGGCGGCAGTGAACCCATAGTCTCTATAATTGAAATAAATGGCGACAGTGCGCTGCTGTCCTGCCATTATATAAAATTTCTGAGCTTCTAGAGATTCAAACAAGTTGACTACAAAATAAAGCGTAGGTATTTGTCCTATCAGTCACAACCCTTAAAATAAAAGATTGGACAGGGAGAAAATAACTGAAGACAAAGAAATACAACAATTCTAGTATCTATTTCATGTGTATTCAAACCATGAAGGAAAACTTTGGATCAGTCTACCTCGAGATTCGCATTTGAATAACCGAATCAGGAATTATAACTATTCCCTTACGGCAAAATAGGATTTTAAATGGGCAATTCTAACTTATGCTATAAGGGTTATATCTAATAGAGCAAAAGACGATTGAACAGTTTACCAAGATTAGAGCCTTAATTCTAGGAAGGCCTAACTTACCAAGTGAATAGTATACCCACATTGGATCGTATCGTCATATCAAGAGATAATAGTGTACCTATGGTATGTGACAAACTATCTAAATTAATAACTCCTCATCTAAATTGGATGGCCTAGACTACCCATCGGTAAACTTGTATAAGGGCGCCTAGTCCTAGTCATTCTCTTAAATTAAATTAATTCCTAATTCGTGAATGAGCATTTCCTAGTCGCAGGCTCGCAATAGTACGACTAACTTAAGTACTATCATGCGTTCGCATGATTTGCGAAAATAGACCTGCATGGGCCACCACAAGAACTTGTCACGACCCGTACCCATTTTTTTTCGGATACGAGACGTGTCCAAGCCAGCCTACGCCGCAGAGTCGACGGTAGAACGCTGTATAGCCACAATGCTCAAAATCACAAGTAATGCTCATTCACAAAATTAATTTAAACTTACAATATTCCCAAGTTTTACATTTGCAGAAAAATATAAACTTGTACAAATATTGAATAACTACAACTCAACTATCTAGCTGGTATCTAGGCTTTTGTCTGCAAGTACCCCCGTATCTTCCATGCTAAGTAAATCCACGGCTAACCTGAAAAATATTGGTTTCCAGTCAGGAATGGAACGAGCACAATTCACTTAATGCAGTTTCAATATATGAAAATGACTATACTACAGAGGTTAGCCTTTAGACATATGATTCATAAAATAAATGAAGAAAGACAGAATAAAACTAAATACCAAGAACAGAAATTAAAATACAATAAAATACTCACCAACTGACCGACTGAAGTACCTTTGATATGTGATCGGTCTCGGAACAATTATGCGACATGGTCTACACGATCTAAAGTTACACGGTCTACAGTTACACGGTCTACAGTTACACGGTCTACAAGAAATAAATGCAATAATAAACACGGTCTACACGGTCTAAAGTTACATGGTCTACAAGAAATAAATGCAATAATAAACACGGTCTACACAAAATACTGCAATAAGAAACACTGTCTACAAAAATAATAATCACGGTCTACAAGATCTACACAGTATAAATGCAATAAATATCACGGTCTACACGGTCTAAAGTCAGATCACGCATAGTTGGTACTTCACTTCCCCCAACACCACAAAGAAATAAATCAACATAAAGACTAAAATCACATATCTATCGACTAAACACTGATGTATAGTAAAGATCAATACTGAAAACAAACAATAAACTGTACTGGCCTGTGGTCCTTTGCTGGTGAAACCGATAATCCAAACCACTCAGTGTGCCACAATAGTCAAACTCGTACAACAGTCCCCGGAAGCTTAAATAAATATTACCAATGTTCTCAGAATAGTCAAATTAGCTAGGTTTGCCTATCCTTAAGTCCAATTCTAGACACAGGAGCAAAACGGTAATTTTGGGTCAAAATGGTGTCCGCCGTTGGACCCGCTTTGTACCGAAAAGCGTGCCAGAGTCAACGATCTCTAAAGTTGTTAAACTATATGTCTACGGATTCGTTTTGATGATAAGAACCCAACTATATGTCCAGAGTTGGATTTCGGTGGGCCGTGCACAAAATCGCTCGTTGAATCGGACCGTGGGGCCCACAAAATGACGATCCAATCAACTGTCTCAGAATCGGACGAAACTTGGCATACATGACCAAAAAAATGATACGGTCCTGATGGCGTAAGTTTTGTCTCGATCTGACGAACGTTTACAAAGTAATTGAGAAATTTGTGCAGAGGTCGATACGGTGAATTTCGACGGATACGTATCAAATTCGTCGCGCATACGCGACCAATTTGAATTCCGTCAAAGCCCACACGACCACGAAGCCGTTATGCACCTTTCTATGCTTTCGGTTCGCGACCACGTCGTCCGGATTAGTGGGACGCACGTCGTATCGAAGAATTTTTATGATTTTCTAATATTTAGAAAAACGGATTTTTTTCTAAACTTTAGAATCAAATAACTTCGAACCTACTCAATGAAACTAGGATCCATAAAAAGGGTTTTACTTTCGTATATGTTGTCTAAACACCTGTTCTTTTAGATTCTCCATTCGGTCGATGGATTGGCAATGAATTACCTTCCAAGTTCGGGTTTGAATATCTAAAACTGTCCTGTTTCGGACAGTTTTTTATCGATTTCCAATTCGATCTACTGTCTAATCGAATCCGATCCTATACAAACTAATTAGCAAGGTTTCTAGGTGTATATGTTGTCATCATACCTGAAGTGGTAGATCGTTAAACGATCGAGCGTACACCGAGAACGCGCGGTACGAAAACGGCCTCGTGGATGTTGTTACTGCTGTTGTCATCGCACTGCTTGTTCAGTCGTGCGCCTGCTCCGACGACTTTGGCCGACCGGTGGTGGCCCGCAGCGGCACGCACGTGCGTGGAGGAGGCCGCGCAAGTCGTCGATGCTAGTTCGGGTTAGGGTTTTTGATGTTCAGTTGAGGGAATCCTTCTCGGCTGCTCGCGTCGATATATATATACTTATGTATATATATATATATATATATATATAGGTTCGGTTTGGTGAAGGCTCGCAGAAATGGGTGGGCTTTGTCCACTGTTGGGATGGGTCCACTGTGCTCGGTATTCGGCTGGGCTTAGCTGCTGGTTCCCAACCTTTCTTTCTTTGCTTTCTCTTTATTAATAACTAATAAATCTAATTAAATATGAATATATGTGTCTCTATATATTCATATATCTTTACTAATACATTTCTTTTTAATATGAATATATGTGTCTCTATATATTCATATATATTTACTAATAATATCCATAAATCTAAATAAAACTCATTATTATCCATTCCTATTGTAGGCCTTATTAGTATATATATGTATGGTATATATAATAACATTTAATTGACCAAAATAATATAACCAATAACAATAAAATAATATTATATATATAATAACCTCAATAAAATAATAATAAATATAACAAAATTCAATAA
The DNA here is from genome assembly GCA_029216955.1 of Iris pallida. Taxonomy (NCBI): domain Eukaryota; kingdom Viridiplantae; phylum Streptophyta; class Magnoliopsida; order Asparagales; family Iridaceae; genus Iris; species Iris pallida. Next base: position 47,078 of record JANAVB010019963.1, read on the forward strand.
AATGGTAATGGTGTATATATACCATTATGCGCAGTCTAATAATTCTGAAATGAACGAAGACCTATTTTATGCAAAAGTCAACGAATATCGCTAATAGTAATATTTATAATATTTAATTACGAATACTAGAAAATATTCATTACATCATTAAAACCGAATATAACATAACTATACCAAATTACATCAACATGAATGTCATTGGACGTGCCGCATGACTACATGGGCTTGGACTCAGTTCGGGTCCATTCCGGACTAAAATGGTATAATCGGTTCCCTAAAATTCAATAATATAATTAATAAATAAATAAATCTTCGATAAGGGTTAAGTCGTAACTTGGCCTGGTTTTCCTAGTTAGGACACACTCATGGCTGGGCCTTCCCTACCAGGGCTAATACACTAGTCAAAGTATACCACTACACTATCCGTGCCATGATTTCTAGCTATCGTGTACTTCAAAACTCTACCATGGCTAAAGTCATCTATCGTAACAATTAATTAAGTAATTATTTTAAAAAATCACCATTTAATTTAAATAATTAAATAAAAAATATTATCAAAAAATTTGGGAAGAGGGGTTACAAGGGGACCATGTGGGTGATTTTACATGGAGGAAAGGATAAGACACCTATTAAAAGCATTCATGCTTTTTTGGCCAAGCTCAATTTAATTCCATATGGGCTAAGCCCCGAAGGGGATTAGCGACTCCAACTCGGACTCGGGATCATGAGGCGTAATGTGATATTTTGTTGGCGCACTTAGCACGTCAGCATCGTCGTTAGGTGCATAGTGCGCTTAAGTTGTGCGAGCCTCTTGCGCTAAAGGTTGTGCATCCATATGTGCAGTGGCGCGCGGTGTGAGCGATACGCGGCGCACGCTGGTGTACGGTATGCGCAGGTGGCGCAGGTGGCACACGTGGCACAGATGGCGCAGGTGCGCGCGTGTTGCGTAAGTGCACACGGGTACGACTGGCGCAGGTGCATAATGTGCGCTTCTTGCGCACGCGCTCTCGTGCACTTGAAGCGCTGAATGCTAGGCAAGTGCAACCATGTGTGCAGTGGCGCAACATAGTGCTCGCGCACGTTGGCACTCAGTAGCGTACAGATTGTAACTGAACCATTTCGTAACGTGTGATAACGGATACGATAATTTCGGATCTGATATTCAAACGTCGTGCACATTCTGGATCTGAGCAATTACAGAGAGAGCTTATATATAGAGTCTCTCTTCTCTCTCAGGTATTGTATGTTTTGACAAAAAAATTTACAGAGAGAGAAGAGAGAGCTTATGTGTAGGCGCCACTTGTGAGTTCTCAGTTTTTTGAGGAGTCCATCCATCCATGAGCATATTGGCAGAGCGTTCCATAGTTCTTTTGAACTTGCTGGTTCCTGGAAGCTGACCGTGTGGCCGGATCTACCTTTGAGCGTCGGTGTTCTAAACACCTAGCAGGCTTTCTTCAATTACAAAAATCATTTTAGATTTCTCGTTTGTCACCTTTACGAAAATCTTCTTAGATTTTTTGTTTTTAGAATCCTCCTAGAATTTCTGTTTTGCACCTTCTTTTGAAGTGCTGCAATCTAATCACAAGAGTTTTCTCCTGATATTTACGCACAGGGACTAACAATCTCAAAGCTAGATCAGAAGATGGAAAACTTGTAGAGTCCTATTCCAAGATGGTAAAGGCCAAAGAAATCTGGGAGTCTTTGGGAAAGCTCTATAAAGACGTTGAGAACAGATCCAAAATCTTCATCGTCGAGAAGTACCACAAGTGGCTCTTCGAAGACGAGAAGGCGATACTGCCTTAGATGAAGGAATTCTTGAAGTTGCGCCAGAAGCTGGATGTCGAAAAAATGCCCCTCGTCGACAAGTTTGTCGTTGGAGGGATCGTCTCAAAACGTCCTGCTGGATAGAGCATTTTCTACGCTAGAATGCATCGAAAGAAGATAGACATTAGCTTGGAAGATCTCCTACAAGAGATCCACATTGAAGATAAGATGGGATCTCAACAGAAGATGGACTCTCTGTCCAAACAACTGGCTAAGGTGAACTTGGTGTAGACAAGAGAGTTCAAAGGGAAGCAAGCGGCTTCTCATCACAAAAAGAAGCACTCCACTAATCTAAAAGTGAAGGGTCCTTCGTTCAAGCAACAGAAGTCCAAGTCCCACGTGACTTGCTTCAACTGTGGCAAGAAGGGCCACTACAAGAGTGAATGCAAATCCAAGCCCAAATAATCAGAACAAGGTGAGCCTAGTAAGGTTTCATTGGTTTCTAACATTGTTGCTATGATCGCTCAGGTTTCAGCTGTGGAGGCTGACTCTGACTGGTGGATAGACACTGGTGCGACGTGTCATGTCTGTTCTGGCAAGGAATGGTTCGTCACGTACCAGCCAACTTCTGAGAAAGTTGTCATGGCAAATCAGGTCCAAGCTGAAGTTCTGGGGATCGGGACTGTGGAGCTGAAACTCACTTCCGCAAACACTCCTACACTTCAAGGTGTAAAGCATGTTCCGGTGATTGCCAAGAACCTGATCTCTGGGAGCCTGCTTAGTAACGCAGGCTTGAGGATGGACATCAATGCTGGCAAGATGGTGATGTCCAAAAAGGGAACATACTTCGGAAAGGCTTTTTAAACCGAAGGGATGTTTAAAATTCAGCTTGTAAACCAGTTAAATGAAATAAATACAGTCGCTCTTTCTGATTATTCTCTTGAGTTGTGGCATAATAGGCTAGGACATGTTCATTGTAAAAGAATACATAAAATATCTAGTCTAGGACTTATCTCCAAATGTGGAGGGTAAGGTAGAGAAGTATGAAGTATGTGCTCAGACGAAGATCACTAGAAAATCCTTTCATTGGGTCAATCGAAGCATAGATCTTCTGGAGTTGGTGCACTCTGATATCTGTGACTTTAAGCAATTCTTTACAAAAGTCGGGATGAAGTATTTTATAACCTTCATCGATGACTTCTCTAAGTACGCATTCGTCTACTTGCTCAAATCTAAAGACGAAGCGTTCAAAAAGTTCAAGGAGTTCAGGGCCGAGGCTGAACGACAAACTGGACAACAACTCAAGAGGCTAAGAAGTTGATCGAGGCGGAGAATATTTGTCGCATGAATTTGCATCGTTCTGCAAAGAACATGGAATCATCAACGAGACTACTGTTCTGTATTCTCCTCAATCTAATGGAGTAGCAGAGAGGAAGAACCGAACGTTGACAGAAATGATGAATTCAATGCTGCTTACTACGGGTCTTCCGAAATGCTATTGGGGAGAATCAGCATTAACGGCCACTTTTATTCTAAATAGAGTGCCATATGCAACTTCGGATATAACTCCTATGAACTCTGGTTCAAATTCAGACCTAACTTCAATGTCATTCGAGTGTGGGGGTGTCTGGCATATGTGAAGCTCCCAGATCTGAAGATTCAAAAGTTGGGGACAAAGACTACGAAGATGATCTTGTTGGGGTATGCCGAGAAGAGTGATGTTCGAAGATTTCTTGATATTGAGTCAAATCATATCATCGAATCTCGTGATGCTGAATACTTTGAAGACAAGTTTGCAAGGCACAAAAATATTGTTCTCACATATATTTCAGAGAATGATGAAGGTGCAAAGGAGACTGAAAAGAATGAGCCAGTAGGCCAAGATGAACTTGTTGGTAAGAAGACAACAATTGAACCAGAACTCGCTGAGCCATCAACAAAGCGAGCAAGGAGGACGAAGAACTTCAGAGATGACTTCATCACCTATCATGTAGAAGCAGATCCGCTTACATATGATGAGGCAATGAGGACCAGAGATGCTGTCTTCTAGAAGGAGGCGATAGACAATAAAATTGACTCAATCACCTCCAATAACACTTGGATGTTGGTTGATTTACCCGAAGGAGCAAAATCCATCGGATGCAAGTGGATCTTCAAGAAGAAGATGAAATCTGATGGAACTATTGACAAGTTCAAGGCCAGACTAGTAGCCAAGAGATTTTTTCAGAAGCAGGGGATTGACTACTTTGACACGTATGCTCCAGTAGCCCGGATGACAACCATCAGATTGTTAGTTGTTCTTACAGCAATACACAAGCTGGTGATACATCAGATGGATGTGAAAACGGCTTTCCTAAATGGCAAGCTGATCGAAGAGATTTATATACAACAGCCTGAAGGATTTGTCGTCAGAGGTCTTGAAGACAAAGTCTACAAGTTGGTGAAATCTCTGTACAGTTTAAATCAAGCTTCCAAAATGTGGTATGAGAAGTTTGACAAAGTTATAAGGTCAAATGGCTACAGGGTCAGCAAAACAGACAAGTGTGTCTATACGAAATTTGCTGACGGAAGAGGAGTCATCGTTTTTCTATACGTGGACGACATGCTAATCCTAGGTACGGATATGTGTCACGGAGAAAAATTAAGTAGTTCCTTTCGATAAAGTTCAGTATGAAGGCCTTGGGGGATGCTGATGTTATCTTGGAACTCAAGATCATCCGGACAGACACTGGTTTGGCACTGTCACAGTCTCATTACATTGAGAAGATGCTCACTCGATACGGGTACCATGATCATCCTATAATTGATACGCCGTACCGAAGTGACCAGAAGCTGGAGCTAAATTCGAAGGAAAGCGTCAGGCAATTGGAGTACGCTAGCGTCATTGGGAGTTTGATGTACGCTACTACTGCTACTAGGCCTGACATAGCTTTCGCCATGGAAATGCTGAGTCGATTTACTAGCAATCTAGGCGTTGAGCACTGAAAAGTTGTGAAGCATGTTATGAGATATCTCAAGAATAGTCAGACACATGCGCTGTACTTCAGCGGAGATCCGCCGATAGTAGAAGGCTTCAGTGATGTCAGCTGGTGCACAGAGTTGGAGAGCAAGAGGTCCACAGGTAGATTCATTTTCACAATGGATGGAGCTGCTATATCATGGAAGTCGAAGAAGCAGACTATCCTCTTACGGTCATCTATGGAATCTGAGTTCTTTACACTTGATACCGCAGTAGATGAAGCAGAGTAGCTTTGGAAGCTCTTGTATGATCTTCCAGTGGTTGGGGCACAGATATCGATAATTCTAATATACTGTGACAACCAGGCGACTGCGGCGGTGGCATCAATTGATCTCTTCAACGGAAAGAAGAGAACTGTACAGTTAAAGCACAGGGCAGTGAACGATCTCATTAAGAGAGGTGTTACTGTAGTGATCGATGTTCAGAGTCAAGAGAACGTGGCGGATCCATTCACGAAGGGCATCAAGCGCCAGCTCTTCTAAGATACAGCAGGGAAGATGGGCTTGAAGGCATTCTGATAGTATGTCTTTGTAATCCTACCATAAAGTTTTATGTTATTAGTTCAAATAAAAATCTACTAGACATCTAACTTTCGGTTCAAGGGAGGACCACTGATTGGAAAACTATTAAGTAATAGTGGATACTTATTCTTGAGAACATAGAAGGGTTACGAACCCATAACTACTATTGTCTACTATGTATTTTTTGCGAAAAATGGATCCTGTGATGAGGATGGCTTAAACGCCTTAATGAGTTCTCAGGCAGAGTGAATGCCTGGTGTGCTTTACAGGAAGCATGGTAGCACAGCACTATGTGGAGTGTAACTCCATGCTATAGTGGGGTGACTCCACCATGAGGTTCCCGATTAGGGGTAATGCCTAGGCTTTGTGAGCCGTCACAGCGGTGTAGTACCGCAAATAGGCAGGTAGCCTAATGTTGTATGATGAAATTAAAGAGGGGTAGTCAGCACTACAAAGGGGAGGTGTTCCTCATGTTATAGTGGCACGACACCACGATGAGGTACCCGGATAGGAATAAAGCCTCGGCCTTGCAAGCCATGTCATTGTGACGTAATACCGCAAGGGAGCCTAAGACTTCATGCTGGGTAGTATGGTACTACAAAGAGGCTGTGACCTCATGCTACAGTAGTATAACACTACGATGAGATTCTCGATAGGGGTAATACCTCGGCTTTAGGCCGTGTCATAGCGACGTAGCACCGTAAGGGAAGCGCAAGGCTTCATGCCATGTCTCTTTAATAAAGAACTCACCTATAGTGTATGGATAGAGAAATCAGGCTGTCACTTGAGGGTAAACTTGTAGACGCCCAAAATTATACACTGAAACTAGGCTAGCACAAGGCCTTTAATGTGCAGCCAAAAGCACAAGTAACTACATTTTATGAGTGGAAAGAATAGCAGCTGTGGTGCAGAATTTAAGGCTTACTCCATTCTTGTATCATACTGTTGTTCAACCCATGCAAAAAGATTCAAGTCATCAGTGACATCTATCCTAATACAGAATGTACAGTTACTATGGGGAACACTCAATCCTATACATATATTGAGATATGTGGGGGATTGTTTGAGTTTTTCCTTTCTTTGACTTGTAGAGGGCTTGCTCTCAAAGAAGCCATGTAAGTTTAGTCCCATATTGGCTAGAAAAAGTCATGGGTATCTCAATATAACTCCTCTTGAGGAATGGAGAGATACACATGGGGTGGTGACCCTAAGGAGGAGACCATCTGGATAATTTTACATGGTGGTAAGGATAAGACACCTATTAAAAGCATTCATGCTTTTTGGCCAAGCTCAATTTAATTCTATATGGGCTAAGCCCCGAAAGGGCTTAGCGACTCGGACTCGAGCTCGGGCTCTTGGGCTCATGAGGCATAATATGGCATTTTTCTGGCGTACTTTGCACTTAGCATGTCAGCATCGTCCCTAGGCGCATAATGCGTTTAAGTTGTGCTCGTTACGCGAGCCTCTTGCGTTGCCGATTGCGCGCCAGGTTGCGCGTCCAGGTGGCGTGCCAGTTGGCATGGCCAGATCGTAAGACCAGATAGCGCACGGTACGAGCGGTGCGTGGTGTGCACAGGTGGTGCAGGTGCGCGCATGTTGTGCAGGTGCGTGCAGACACAGTTGGCACAGATTGCATAAGTGCACGCGGGCACAACTGGCGTGGGTGCGCACTGTGTGCACCTTGCGCATACGATGCGCTCGTTGTGCTAGCCTCTTGCGCTGTCGGTTGCGCGTCCAGATGGTGCGCCAGTTGGCGCGACCAGATGGTACGCGGTGGGGTGCACCACAGGTGGCACAGGTGCGCGCATGTGGTACAAGTGCGCACGGGTGCAGTTGGCACAAATTGCACAAGTGTGCGCTGGCGCGACTGGTGCAAGTGTGCACCTTGCACACGCGTTCTCGTGCACTTGAAGCACTAAACGCTAGGCTTGTGCAACCATGTGCGTAGTGGCACAACATGGTGCTCGCGCACATTGGCACTCAGTGGCGCACATATTGTAACTGAACCATTTCGTAACGTGCGATAATGGATCCATTAATTTTGGATCTGACATTCAAACGTGCGCACATTTCGAATCTGAGCAGTTATAGAGAGAGCTTATATATAGTCTCTCTTCTCTCTCAGGTACTGTATGTTTTGACAAAATTTTCCACAAAGAGGGAAGAGGGAGCTTCTTTATAGGCGCCACTTGTGAGTTTTCAGTTTTTCGAGGAGTCTGTAAGCAGATTGGCAGAGCGTTCCAGAGTTCTTTTGAACTTGCTGGTTCCTGGAAGCTGACCGTGTGGACGGATCTAGCTTTGAGCGCCGGTGTTCTAAATACCCCAGCATGCTTTCTCCAATTACGAATTTTTTTTTTAGATTTTTCGTTTGTCACCTTTACGAAAATCTTCTTAGATTTTTCGTTTTCAGAATCCTCCTAGGATTTCTGTTTTGCACCTTCTGTTGAAGTGCTGCAATCTAATCACAAGAGTTTTCTCCTGATATTCATGCCCATGGACTATATATATATATATATATATATATATATATATATATATAGCATTACTCCTTAAAAATATAGGATCTTTCATATATATATTTTTTTTTTTTTTTTTTTTTTTTTAGGATCTTTCATATATATATATATATATATATATATATATATATATATATATATATATATATATATATATATATATATATATATATATATATATATATATATATATATATATATGAAAGATCCTATATTTTTAAGGAGTAATGCTATATATATTTATATATATATATATATATATATATATATATATATATATATATATATATATATATATATATATATATAAATATATATAGCATTACTCCTTAAAAATATAGGATCTTTCATATATATATATATATATATATATATATATATATATATATATATATATATATATATATATATATATATATATATATATATATATATAGCATTACTTATATATATATATATATATATATAGCATTACTTATATATATATATATATATATATATATATATATATATATAAAGTAATGCTATATATATATATATTTTATAAAAAAAAATATAAAATAAAAAATATATATATATTTTATATATATATTATATATATATAAGTAATGCTATATATATATATATATATATATATATATATATATATATATATATATATATATATTTTTAAAAAAAAAAAAAAAAAAAATATATATATATATATATTTTAAGGAGTAAAAATATATATATATATATATATATATATATATATATATATATATATATATATATATATATATATATATATATATATATATATATATATATATATATATATATATATATGAAAGATCCTATATTTTTAAGGAGTAATGCTATATGTACCTCCAAAATCATGTCCCTCCGCCACATGTCACTTCCTTATTGTCCCAAGCAAATAGGGGGAAGGGTTGGAGGAAGATATGAGCGAATAGAAGAATGACATGTGACGGAGGTACATGGAGGGACATGATTTTGAAGGTACATAAAGCATTTTCCATTTTTAAGGGTCTGGAACAAAGGATTTGAATGACTTCCCTTATTACACACTCATAATTATTTCTTCTTTGCACTTAACTAGAGAGTGCCCACTCAAATGCACTGGTGGTACTTCAACTTAGGGCACTTTAATACTGAAGTACTCAATGTATAATTCGTTACAATAAAATGACTAGCGTTCAATTAACAAATAAGGAAGTACTTGTCGTCCTCTTTCATCCAATTACTTCACAAAATGCTGACCGCAGAGCCGCAGCAGAAGAACAAGAGCTTCACGAGGGCTTGCCACCCCCCCGTCCACACCGACAGCGCCCCCGACGGCGGCAAAACCGAGGGTGGAGGCCATGTGGGGAGAGTGGGAGAGGCAGAGCTCGCGCCAGAGGACGCGACTGGCGACGGCGTGGAGGCGACGGCTGACGCAGACGGCCACGGAGACGATGCGGGAGTTGAAGTTGACCGAGCGAAAAAATGAGCAGGAAGACGTTCTGTGGAGGATTGGACGAAAGGGGACGACATGTACTTTTTTATTTGTTAATTGAACATTAGTCATTTTATTGTAACGAATTATACATTGAGTACATCAATATTATAGTACCACAAGTTGAAGTACCACTAGTGCATTTGAGCCGCCATCATTCTCACGTGCAACTAGTTCACATTTCCTCGATACATATGTAACCAAAATTTTCTATATACGTTACCAAAGAGTGCCATCTTCTAATGGTTGATACTCGACCATCCACAAAAATTTACTAGCAGACTCTAGAGAGAGAAAAAAATTTGTGTCCTTGAAAATTTTGGACTAAGACTCTTTTTTTTGAAAAGAAGGAAATTGTGGCGAACGCTCCCACCGACAATCGATCTCCTGACCACTTGGGCCGCATGCCTCTCTCTTTACCACTAGGCTAAGGTCATTTGCGGACAATAGATCTCCTGACCACTCGGGCCGCATGCCTCTCTCTTTTCCACTAGGCTAAGGTCATTTGCGGTATATATATATATATATATATATATTTTATTATTTTTTTTTTGAGGTGTCCTTTCTCCAAGTTGGACTGTGGCTCAAAGCCACCCAACCGTCCAAGGGGGGATTCGAACCCGAGACTTGTGCTAGGGTGCCCCCCCGCACTACCACTAGACTGGTGCCTTAGGGATATATATATATATATATATATATATATATATATATATATATATATATATATATATATATATATATATATATTTGGAACCAGGTAAATTGTTTCTGGAATCGTTCCCACTGGGATTCGAACTCCTGACCACTCGGGCCACATGCATCTCTCTTAACCACTAGGCTAGAGGTCATCTGCTATATATATATATATATGTATATATATATATATATATATATATATATATATATATATATATATATATATATATATATATATATATATATATATATATATAGGGTCGTTCTACAATACATCCGCTGGAAATGGATGTATCGATACATCCGAAATCTGGACCGTTGGATGTTGATCCAATGGTTCGGATTGAATAATAGTGTAGAAACATCATTTAATGCTGATTTAGACTTTTGACCTGTTGGTAACTTGCTTTAGCAGGTCATTCTTCACTTTAATTTTTTCAATGAACACCCTAAATTAATTCGTATTTACTCTCTCAAAAGTCCATCCAATTTAATATTTCGTATTATATTTTTTTGGTTACAGGCCGTCGTGGTGGTGGTGTTGGTGGTTGTGGTGGAAAGAGAAACAGAGATGAAGATGGAAATAAGAATCGGTCCGGATCGCGTCGAACGTCGTCGAGCCCTCCTAGAACAACGAGGAGTACCAGCTGCGCCGTGAAGAATCGGTTCGCTTCCCGTCGGACATAGTCGAAACCTCCTCGAACAAGAAGTATTAGCGGCGCCGCTCTAATTTTACTGTCCATGCCATTGTCAGAAATCTTATTTTTTATCTAATAATTTAATATTTTGTTAATAAAGCTACATGTCACGGTGGTGGTTGTGAACTGAGGAAAACCTGCTTCTGAGGTCGGGCGGATCATCTTGTCACATATTTTTAAAAAAAATTTGTATTGATCGGACGAATTTTTTTTACTTTTCTAATGATAATATTTTCGAAGAGATATTTTATTTGGACGGTGAACGGCCATTCTCTTTGCTTTTAACACGGAAAATGGCCATTCTCTTTGCTTTTAACACGGCGAATGGACGGAGAATGGCCATTCTCTTTGCTTTTAACACGGCAATTGTACGGAGAATGGCCATTCTCTTTGCTTTCTACACGGCGAATGGACGGAGAATGGCTGTTCTCTTTGTTTTTAACACGGAGAATGGCCATGCTCAAGGAGAATGGCCATTCTCCGTTACTTTAACATGGAGAATGGCCATTCTCCGTTCTTTGAAAACGGAGAACGGACACTCTCTGTGCTTTTAACAAAGTATGGTACATTTAGGACTGGAAATGTTCAAGTATCTCATATTTTTTTCACCAAATATTTACAGTATTTTTAATATCATTTACCATAGTACATTCATTTTATATTAAATCATTTTCAAGATAATCCGAATATCATTTTATCAGGCTTCCACTGTATGGCTGAACAAAATTTCTTGCGAATGTTTGAATATAATTAAACTACTATCAAAGAGAATTTTTCTTACATTACATTATGCCTTACACTGGCATCGACTTCATACTGATGGCATCGATGTACTGATGGCAATAACAAAGGATGAACATGCAGGATTACAATTATGTTTCCGCAATAACAAGGGATGAACAGGCATGATTACAATTTTGCTTCAGCAATAACAAGGGATGAACATGCACTGGCATCGAATTCATACTGATGGCATCGATGTAATGATTTTTTACAGAAAGCAAAACACATTACAATCAAATAAAGTTTCAGTGATCCCATGAATGCATCCGTAATGTGGCCACCTTTAAACCCTAGCAATGCACTCAGGACTCACGAAATCTGTGATGGGCATCTGCAAATCAAAGGAATACACCAAAATATCAATATCATCTATCAAGGCCAACTGCCAACCAAATAAACGCTTCAACCAGAAAATCATAATCAAATTAAGTATACTTCATTCCAAGTCCAATAAACTGCATAATTCACGTTACAGTAATCTGTCCAATCCACGTTAGTAATTCAACATAGAACCTGCATAATTCACAATACAATAATCCAAATAAATATCAGACCTACTCTAAATTCAAGACCATATTACATTTTCAAATCAAATTACGAACTATGCACTGAGTACAAGCGAAAAGTTTAATCTTACAATATTTCAAACACAAAATTTAGTTTGTCCGCCATGACCAACAAATATTCAGAACAATATTACAAGTCAAATATTACTTCCACATTGAAATAAGAGACATTCAAAACTCAAAAGATGAATCTTCATAGACGTCTCCATCTTCATCTTCTTCTTCTTGTTTCTTTTTATTTCCTACTTCTTCTTTCTCAAAATATCCTTCACCTACACCTTGAGGGACGGATGAAGAAAAATTATAGTCAGTATTGACTCACTTTATAGGTAGAAATGACATCCAGAAACATAAATAGAAGTATCAAAGTGATGGCTAGCATTAAAGTGTCAATGTGCACAGTGTGTATTTTTACATAAGATTTTGGGCTAGCCCCATTTACCTTCTTCACGAGGGAAGGAAAATCTTATTCTTGGTCAGCAAATTCAACCTCTATCTGGTTAATCTTATCCAGAATCAATTTCTGGTTGTCGGATATAGTCTTCATCTCTTTGAAGACATTCTCAAAGTTTGCAGCAACAAAATTGTATAGATCATCAACCCTGTCCTTAGTATTTTTGATTCCATAAGTTGATGGTTTTCCAGATGTTGATGGTTTGCTTGCAGCTGCTGCCCGTTTTCCAAACATTCGAGTGAAGGTTAGTTTTTTCATGGGGCCTTTGTTTTTAATATAAACATCCCCTGCTAAGCTTGGGACAGAATGTTTATTAGCCATCGAGCATACAAATCCTCCGAAAGGGAGAGCTGTCCTTGCAGTTGGTTTTCCCACGAGATGCATCATTCTACTGAACATGTAGGAACCTATATCCATCCTTTTTTTCTTCCCCATATAATAAAGAAATTTTACTCTCTCGGGATGGATGGAAAACTCATGTCCAATAGGGTTGAGTGTTTGAGATACGTAGGCATGCAACAATTTATACAAAGTTTTTAATTGATCTTTGTATACATTTTGAGGGGTCTTGGCACCCATTGAAACACCTGTAATCTCATGAATTGCATCCGTCATGGAAACATTATCAATATCTTTCATATCAAACTCAGGAACTGGATCAAATCCATAAAATTCGTTGATGACAGCAGCATTTACCCTAATCAGTTTCCCTCTCAGAAACACCAGTGGTTGATCCTCTTCTTTTTCTTTAATTTCAGCCGGAAGATTTGAGTAAAATTCTCTTACTATTGTTTGGGAGATTTTCTCAAGACATGATTTGTTCAGTTTCTCCAATTGATAGAATTTCAATATATCCAGGAAAGCTTCGTCTTCGACATCATCCATCTTAATTGATCTTTCAGGCATAACAGCCTTTTCTTGAAATATTTAATGTATATCTTCTTAGTTTTAGAGTCTTTAAATTTTTTACCTCCTCTCCAGCCTGGGACTTATCTGATGATTGCTCTTCCTCTTCATTTTCCTCTTCTGATGAGGATTCAAAATCCACAGAGTACGCTGATGACTCTGTATCCGTTGCCACCTTAGCCTTCGCTTGAGTACGCCTTCGATCTTCATAAGTTGAGTCTTCCGACGACTCTGTATCGAAGATAGATTTTCTGGTCTTTGTCGAGCAATGAGTGTTTTTAGCCTTTTTTGCACGTGGCTTGGCTGCCGCCTCCGCTTTCATCGTCGCTGCCGCCGCCGCTGCTTCCGCCGCTGCCCTTTCGGCCTCTGCCCTAGCGACCATAATCTTGGTTTTCGCTGCCCTTGCAAGTTCTGCCCTTCGGGCCTGTATCGCATCCCTTCGTGGATCCTTCCCCTTCGGCGACGGTCGTTGTTTCTTCGGCGGCATTTTGATTAGAAGAGGGTTTGGGAGAGGGTTTGGGAGAAGGAAGAGGGAAAGTTCGACCGTCTTATATGACCTTGGGAAGTGGAAAAAATTAGAATAGTTTTGAGTCTTAAATTAAATTTATTACTATTATTACTAGTATAAGACGGTCGAATTTATTACTATTAAATTTAAAAAACTACTTTCCAAAATTAAATTTATTACTATTATTACTAGTATATATCCATGTGAAATTACTACATAATCCTTTGGGATTTTGATACCTTAATTTTAAAAAATTCTTTTCCAAAATTAATTTATTACTATTATTACTAGTATATATCCACGTGTTCCGTATAAATTATTGAAAAATTTGGCAGAAAAAATGTGGTGGAAACATATTTATTTAAAAAAATTTGACAACATATTTAAGAATGTGAAGTTTAAGACTCAATATTTCCATTTTACGAATATTTGATTAAATTTTTGAAAATAAGAAGACTATGTACTTGAAAAGAGTAAAATTGAAACAATCAATGTTGTCCTCTATTTTACTTTGTAATCATATTTAAGATGGATTTGACGGCAAGATTGACGCTGGCAGCATAATCAATTCTATGACGTAACAAGTCATTGATGGGGATATCGTCGCTGATATATTGATTTGACGTAAAAGATTTGTTAATTATAAAGAGCAATGCTATAGTTAGCAAATGGGTGTAAGTTGTAAGAAGGTTGTAAAAGTTTGATTGTAGCCGAAACCAAATTGAGTTAACAAAATATTATATTTCATTAAATCCCAACTTCTTCGCCGGAACATTCTCCAGAGAAGTATACAAGAGGAGGACAAAAAACTGTAAAACACGGAAAAAAAAAGGGTCTAGCCCTCACTGGCCTCCCGGAGGATCTCCGCAAAGTCCTACAGGGTGCGCACACCCGCCCTATGGCACAGACGGCGAAACGCTTCCCTCTTCTCCAGAGAATCCCGTTCCTCCGGAGTGATCGGCAACAGGTCAAAGTTTGGCGCCGGATGAAGAGGTCGAGCGATGACCTCCAGTGACAACCCGCAGGCGGTCAGAAAGTTCGCAGCCGCTGCCAGCCAGTCATGGGCCGGAGGCGGCGCAGAGGGTGCTCCATGCGAAGGGGCTCGGCGACGACTGGAAGAAGGCTCTGGCAACCTACTCAGATGAATGGGGACCCCTATGTATATATATACACGTTCCTAACCGACTCTTCCTATTCCTTATTGGAAGTTGGGATATAATGTTAAAGTTACAACCAAATGCTTACAACACTCTTACAACCTTCATCCATTGCTGACATGTGGGCCATGTCATCAATGGGTGAAGGTTGTAAGAGTGTTGTAAGCAAGCATTTGGTAGTAGACTATAAGAGACATTATTGATGTCTTATTCCAGGCTTAGTTGGTTGTGCTGTTTGGCTTTTACAAGGAAGGCCTAGGTTCGAGTCTGGTGTTTGGGTTCTGTAGAATTTTTCTATTGTTAACATTTTTTGGGTGCTATTATATGCTTTTAACTTAGTATGGAACAATTTTTGGGACTGTTAATGGCCATTCTCCGTTCCTCTAACACGGAGAATGGTACATTTAGGACGGATGTAGGACGGAGAATTGTACATTTAGGACGTCGAATGGTACATTTAGGACGGAGAATGGTACGTTTAGGAATGTT
The DNA here is from genome assembly GCA_029216955.1 of Iris pallida. Lineage (NCBI taxonomy): Eukaryota > Viridiplantae > Streptophyta > Magnoliopsida > Asparagales > Iridaceae > Iris > Iris pallida. The sequence goes on from JANAVB010019963.1 coordinate 62,653, forward strand.
CTGTAGGGTTGTGAATTTTAAATAGTTTGGCTGTTTAGTTTTGTTCTGAATCTATATAAATTGGTTTTGAAGGCTCGTGAGTTTGGCTGTTTGGTTGTTAATGGTCATTCTCCGTTCCTCTAACACGGAGAATTGTACATTTAGGACGGCGAATGGTACATTAGGACGGAGAATGATAGATGTAGGACGGAGAATGATAGATGTCGGACGGAGAATGGTCCATATAGGACGGAGAATGGTACATTTAGGACTGTTGTGTAGGGTTGTGAATTTTAAATAGTTTGGCTGTTTAGTTTTGTTTTGAATCTATATAAATTGGTTTGAAGGCTATGAATTAGTTTGGCTGTTTGGCTGTTAATGGCCATTCTCCGTTCTTCTAACACGGAGAATGGTACATTTAGGACGGAGAATTGTACATTTAGGACGGCGAATGGTACATTAGGACGGAGAATGCGGAAAGTTGGACGGAGAATGATACATGTAGGACGGAGAATGGTCCATATAGGACGGAGAATTCATTTTGAATAAGGTAAAATCTGTGTTGGGAAATGGCGAAATCTCTTGGATATGATTACACTGAGATGTTGTATTAATGGTAAAATCTGTGTTGGGAAATGTCGAAATCTCAGAAGTGAGCCGTCTTCGGCGTCATTATATCACAGTCCATTTTATTTATAAAAAAAATAATCATGTTAAAAATTAGTATTGACAAAAGTAAAACTTGCTCAAAATGAGAATCGAACATAAAAAATATCTTGCATGTAGACTAGTGAAAAATATATACTCCTCCGTCCCAAAATATAGTCGCACTTTCCTTTTGGTTTGTGGAGTAATTTACAATTTAGCCTTATTTAAACTGCAATTATATCAAGATAAACTCTACAATTCTCTATGCATTTAAGAGTTGTATTTTGAAAATATACTTGAGCTCTAATGATGGATACTGAAAAGACACTTTAGTTTATATTGCCTCCAAAATTCAAACTAAAATTTGCCAAATATTGTCTCCAAAGTTAATGGCATTCATTTACCCAATTAGAGATCACAATAAGACAAAAGCAAAATTCAAAACATCTATAAGGAGATATTGGAGAGAGATTTGTTTTGTTGGACATATTAATTGGATTTTCTTAATCTTGGTGAAATAGAAATAGGACTACATTTTTGGGGGAGGAGGGAGTATAAAGAAATGCATGCATGCATGCTAGTGTTTTCACCATTAACCCCGTAATGATAGATCGATCTAATCATTATACCACTCGTACACAGGTTCTCTGGTACTGGGATTACATTATCAAGGGTTTTTTTAAACGTCTGAATTGAATAACAAATTTTCCAAAGTTCGTCGTCGAAGATAACGTGAAGCACCCACGTATGTCGAGCAGGCGAAGACCCTTGCAGTGCATATGATAGATCGCAGCGTGTCTCCATTGAACATGTCGAATCCCATATGTAGGTGCTCGAGACGCGGCATCGAATCAGCTACGGCCTTTCCTCAGCCTCGTTTTTCGTGCCAGCACGAACATGTTCCTGAGCATGAAATCCGGAGGGGTATGTTCCTATCAGCTGACCAGACGGCGGCAATAATTTCCGACGGAAATTATTCAGTCGACGTGATGTAGAGCAGTAGCTAATGTCGAGTTCTTCAGCACAGGGAGAAACTCAAGGTCTCACGAAGTTTCATCATCACGTCGCACTTCGGAATGTGCAGAACCCTTAGAAATTTTCCACTGTATTATAAAATGGGAAAACATCAATAGAAATTAACAAAGTATACGTAAATTTTGTAATAGAAAAAATAAAGTATTAGAATAAGACCAAATAAAATTTTGCACTGGCCTTAAACATGCAAAAGAGAGAAGGCTGCTTCGTCGAGCTTGTACGCGGAGGGGACCCTAGATGTCCCTCATGCGAGCCACGAGCTTCATTATGGTCAAAACTAATCTCAGCGGTTTTCTGGGTCCTCCGGCACCACTGTACCAAGTCGACGTTGGACCAATAGTCTAAGGGACCGTTGAGCGCCTTCCACCACGAACGGCAAACTGGGGCCACGTGCACATTACCTCGTCCGCCGGCATCCCGACAGTACCAGTATCATCGAGAATCTCGGTAGGGATGACGGTCCATCCGCTGCAGTTGATCTGCTCCTTCCATTGCGACTGTTCTTCTTCTTCTTTCCTTTGTTTCTCTTAGTCGGATGGGTTCTCTTTGGAAAAGGCTATTTAACCTCGTTTACGCGGTGTATGTAACCGCTCGTGGAGGGGTGTGTCCGAACAAGTCACGAATCTATTGGAAAATAACGGTAATGCCACTGTATTAATATAGCAATTAGTCGTTTGGGGCTCCCAACATAGGTGGTGATGCCATCATCCATTATGTGGCATTGACATGGCAGATGACATAACAGCTGACATGGCAAATTTAACCCCAAAATTAATTACCCAAATTTTTTAATGTTAATGTTAATGTCAATATTAATATTAATGTTAATGCTAATGCTAATGTTAATGTTAATATTAATGTTAATATTAATCAATGTTAATTAATATAAAATTTATTACTATTAATGTCATTTTAAATTAATTTATTGTTAAATTTTGCCATGTCAGCTGTCATGTTAGCAACCATGTCATATGCCACATAATGGAAGATGTATCACCCAAATTTTTGGGAGCAAATAGCATTTTTGTAATATTAGTTTTAATTATATTGTAAATTTTAAATTAACAGAAAAGCCAATGTAGATTTAATATTAATGCTTGAATAGCCCAATCATCATGCCAATTGGCTACAACGCTCATGATCTCTCTAGCTCACAAAGGAGTACATTGTTCCATACATTAGCCTCTTTATAGCCAACAAGTAGTCTTCGGCTGAACATCTCGCAGTCCGAACGCCAATGCGGTAGCTCCTCTTGAACGCTAAGGACTCCATGCATCTGGAAGTCCAAGCAGAGCCCGCCTCGAGCGAACCTATCCTGAACTTGTCCACCACCGGTCCTGCGGCAGATACAGTTAGACATAATCTTAACATAAACATTGTGATCATGCTCATCTATGTCCTATTTTGCCTAGCCTGCAAGGTTAGAACTTTACATAAGAAATCATATCATTTCACTCAACCAACCAATAAACTTAAACATATGCATAAGGGTGGCAGGCCCTGCGCCTTGCACCCAGCGCTAATCTCAGCCCACCGGCCCTATCTATATGAAGGTCACGGTGCGTTATATCACGACCCGACCCTGATTAGGGGCACGAGTACGTCGTTACGTCCACCTGATTAGGGGCACGAGTACGTGGTTACGTCCTATCTATATGAAGGTCACAGTGTTCTGTCACGACCCGCACCATGATTCGGGCGTTCGTTGAGAATATTGGGGCGTTGTGCCATTGAAATAGAGATAAGCGAACTTGTTGGTTGTATGAAATATAAGATTCGTTGCATGGTCAAATGGACTAAAGACTATTGCCATGGATGGATTCGTTGCATGGTCAATTTAAAGGTATACGTATCTTGCATGGATGGATCCGAATAGAGGGCACTATAACATGATAGGAAGAACAGATAGGCGTATTCACTTGCGTCGGTGTGCAAGGCGAGTGCGTCGACTGGTAAGTCGTGCCACGAATCAAAAACGAGATTCTTGCTTGCTATTCAAATTCGATAACATGCTTGCTATGATAACATGTTTATGCTTCGAATAAGCCATGAAATGACCCTAAGGAGAACATAGCAAGATCATAAGCTAGTTGCATGCTCAACATAAATTACAATGTCGGTTGGAAAGAAGATCTTTGCTTCAGTACATGCGAGGACGAATACTGATCCCCCACCAGCTTCATGCAGGGTTGCAGGAAATGGATGGCCCGCGGCGAAGCGTTGCTGAACGTGTTAAGGC
>JANAVB010019964.1:0-58643 GCA_029216955.1 Iris pallida
TAAGTCGGTCGGTGCGACGGCCAAAGGGGAGAGACTTGTTTCTCCGTCGAAAGCGGTAGACACTCCTTCCATTCATTTTGATGTGTAACCTTCTCCCAAGGGTAAGGATGGTGAGCAAATAATGACTGAAATTTTGTGCATGGGGCTGTCATACACTGCCTCTGCTATAAACTTGGTCGCTATATGCCCTATCTCGTCTGGACCACATGTGTTCTATGCGATAGGGCTGCATAGACTGAGTCGTATAACCGCTACTTATTCAAACTCGAACTGGCTGAGTGCCCTAAGATGAATCTGTATGACCTTTTCACGACCGAGCCGCATAGGTGCCACATGAGCACTTTATGACTGGGTCGCCTGAAGACTGTAAGATTGGGCCGTATGATCGTCCTGTGACTGATTGGGCCGCATGAGTTCTTCATGACTGAGCCGCATGATAATGACTGAGCCATATAAATGATGCATGAGTACTTCATGAAGCCGACCTCATAACTGTAGACTTTATGAGTTATGTTTTGGTCGGGCCGTCTAACTGGCTAGGCCGCATAACATTTTTTCGGTGCTGAATCCCCCTTCTTCTTATTTTTTTTGTAGGGGTCTGGCTATCAAGCTTCTTCAGGACCGGTATCGGTGATGGAGTGAATTTAGAACATTCTGGCGCCTACATCAGAGAGCTCAAAACTCCTCATGCTTCGGAAGAGTTTTTCCTACGCCTTTTTGGCATACATATCAACCAACTCAGGACTCTTCATGCTTCGGAAGATTTTTTCCCAGATGGTAGGAAGAGCCTTCATACCTCGGAGAGTTGGACGGTAGTCAGGCGTCGTTATGAACGTCGTGTCTTTACGGCTCTCCAGGTAGGCAAAACTGCTATCAGAGACCATGTTTTGAAGGTATGGTCCCTTGGGGAAGCGGGGCTAAGGCATCCGTAATATGGAGGGGAGGATAGCATGCTATATTTACCCTCCTCCTGGCAGCTCCTTGGAGTTTCAACAACTTTGTTTGCTTCTCAGCAGTAAAAGATGACTTCCTTCGAGGGCCACGAAACTGCTTGAAGACGAAGTGCTGTCAAACCCAACTATGTATTGCCGGATTTTCCTTTCTTTGCTGTCGATGTAGTCCTATGAATATAACTGATCTTGAATGACTAGAATATGCTCACTCCATTCTATTTGTGGTATTTTATGGTGCTTGTACTAGAGGGCCTAATTCAGTATTTGTAAAGGATATCCCACTGGGGGATTTTTATGGACCTATTGCCCTTTTGTGCATCTGGAAATACGAGCAAATAGATTTGAATGATATTTTGTGGACCTACTACTCTTTGGTACACCAATGGTGTGAGTAATAGATTATGATAATTTTTTTGTGGACTTATCATTATTTTTGTGTACTGGCGATGCCACTACTGATAATAAGTGGATAGGAAACCAGCGTATTTACTCAAAGGTAATGAGGACGTGGTAAATACGGGTCAAAAACAAAGCCTTCCTAGTCAAAGGTAATGAGGACATGTTAGGGGTAGGCATGGTAGAGATACACAGAATAACTCAGAGGTGATATCAACATGGAAGTTCTATACATTGGGTGATTTGTTTGTGATGGACGGGAAAACAACTCATAGGTAATATGGATGTGGTTGTTTTTCCCGTTGGAGAATTTTGTGAACCTATTACCCATTTGTGCACTGGTAGTGCGAGTAGATTAGGATAAGTTGTATAGACCTATTACCCATCTGCGCACGGGTGGTGCGGGTAATAGATTTTGGGGCAAATTCTTGGCGGTAGAAAAGCTATGACCGTGGGTACATAGATACGACCAAGAGAATTCGTTCGAAGTAATCAGAGAGTAAGTTCAGTGGTACCTGAGGGTACGTAATTCAACAATCTAGGAGATTTGAAGTCAGAGTGTAAGTTCAGTGATACCTGCGGGTATATAACTCACCATCCAAGAGATAGTTAGAAGGTGTCGTTTAGACATAGTATTTCTTGAGGAACTTGCTGTTGATGGGCATCGTGAGCAACTCTCCATTTCGTTTTGCGAGGCGGTACGCACCGTTTGAGAATACGGTCTCGATGATGAACGGACCCTCCTACTTAGGTTAGAATTTGTCGGGGGTCTTGTGAGACATGACCATTGGTCTGCAAATGGCCAAGACAAGATCGCCCACTTGAAATATCCTCTGCTTGACTTTCTTGTTGAAAGCCCGGGAGATGCGTGCTTGGTATAGCTCTATGCTTTGTTGAGCTTGTAAACGCTTCTCATCTAATGCTTCTAATTCCTGTAGCCGTCGGCGGTAGTTATCGTCTGCCGTTAACCAGTAGTTGAGGGCCACTCGAAGTGAGGGGATCTGAGTTTCCAAAGGGAGCACTGACTCGCTTCCGTAGACCAAGGAGAATGGTGTATTTTCTGTAGCCGTCCGAATCGTCGTCCGATACGCCCATAGGCACTCACCAAGCTTTTTATTCCAGTCGCATTTGTTTGCAGACACGAACTTTTTAAGGAGCTTGATTATGGTTTTGTTGAATGCTTCAGCCAGACCATTGGCCGAGGGGTTATATGCTGTCGAGGCCATGTTCTGGATTCGATTCTTATCACAAAATTGATAGAAAGCGTGGCTAACGAACTGTGAACCATTGTCGTAGATAATCCTCCGGGGTAGTCCAAAACTGTAGATGACGTGATGTTTGATGAAGTTAATCACGTTCGATGTCTTGACCTCTGCCAATGGAACAGCTTCTGCCCATTTGAAGAAGTAATCGGTAATTGCAAGTATAAACCGATGCCCTTTAGACGACGCCCAGGTGATTGGCCCAATGACGTCTATTCCCCTTGCTTCGAATGGCCAAGAGGCCACTGTCGGGTGCAAGAATTCAGATGGCAGATGTATAAAATCTGTATGGATCTGGCAAGCCTTGCACTTCTTTGCATAATCAACTGCATCTACGACCATTATGGGCCAGTAATAACCCATCCGACGAAGGCGATCTTGTAATTTTGGGCCAGGTTAGTGAGCCCGACAAGTACCGTCATGAGTTTCACGTAGGGCTTCTTTGGCTTCTGCACTTGACAGGCATCTTAGTAGTAGCCCATCGTAGGATCACCGATATAGCATTTTCGTCTCCGTATCATAGAAGAATCTGAGGGAGCGTCTTCTGACTAAGGTAGCTTCTTTCACATTCTCTGGCAGAATTTCGTAGACCGCAAAGTCGATGAGTGGACGTCTCCAGTCTTGTATGTCGTTGGTTATCTCGGCGGAGCAACTCATACCCAGTTGAAGATTATTTTTAGGGCAGACCAGTTCATGGCCTATTACGTCGACTAGATGATAAGCATTATTTGGGAGTGCCAAAAAAGCGGCGAGACCGGCCAGGGCTTCGTCTTCGATATTTTGAAGCCTAGGAACATGCTCTATAAAGAACCCCTCCAAAGTTGTAATGATGGCCATTGATGTCTAATAATAGGGAATCAGGTACTCATTGCAAACCTCGTATGAACCTCGTATCTGCTTAACAACCAACTGTGAGTCACCATAAGCTTCCAAGTGTCTAATTCCAACTTCTTTCGCGAGTTGGAGTCCAATAACTAGAGCATTATTTTGTCTATGTTGTTCGAACAGGATTCTGTAAGAGAATACTCCCGATTGACTACTAGTCCGAAGGAGGAAATTAATACCACCCCGACTCCAGCGACGATATCACCTTGTGGCCCCGTTCTTGAAGTACCGTCGAAAAACATCTGCCAAATGGCATCGTGCGAAGCCATGTTCGAGGTGACGACTTCATCGAGGATTTTTTTCATAAATTTTGGTTGTTTCTGAACCTGGATGGGCTGCTAGGAAGTCAGCCAGGGCTTGACCTTTGATAGCTTTCTGCGGAACAAAGACCATATCATAAGGGGATAGTAGTATCGCCCAGGTAGCTAGACGAGAACTGAGTGCGCCTGGCTTGGTCATGATAACCCTGAAGGGATTGACTCGTGAAATCACATGGATGGTCTACCCTGTTACATAGTGTCGTATTTTCTGAATGGCGAACACTAGGGCGTGGCACTCCATCTCTACGGCAGTGTAGCTATGTTCAGTTCCTACCATCATCCGGCTGAGATAGTAAATGGCTTGTTTATGTCCTGCATCATTATTTTGGGCTAGCAGAGCGTCGAGGGAATGTTCCATCGCCCGTACACAGAGCAGGAAAGGCCTTCCGGCGACCGGGGCTACGAGAACTGGCTGATTCATCAGGTACTCCTTAATATCATTAAAGGCACACTGACATTCCCCGTTCCATACAAAGGAGACACCTTTCCTCATGAGTTGAGTGAAGGGTTGGCATCGCCCCGAGAGGTTAGATATAAACCTCTTGATATAGGCTAGTCTTCCGTGAAGGCCGCGGAGTTCGCGAAGGTTCCTTGGTGGTTTCATCTCCAGGATTGCTTTTGTTTTGTCGGGATCTATGTGAATGCCCTGGGAAGTAATGACGAAGCCCAAGAACTTTCAACTGGATACCCCCAGAAAAGACTTGGTGGGATTCATCTTTAGGTTGTGTGCGTGCATGAGGTCGAACACTATTCTCAAGTCATGTAGATGATCGCTTTTGGAGCGGCTCTTGACGGCGATGTCATCTACGTAAAACTGTACCATCTTGCACAAATGATCTCTGAAGATGACACTCATAGCCCATTGATATGTTGTACCGGCATTCTTTAGGCCGAAGGGCATGACCGTATAACAATATACGCCGATCAGCGTTCGGAATAATGTGTGCTTCTCATCATTGGGAGCCATCTTGATTTGATTGTATCCCGAAAAGCCATCCAAAAAGGATATGCGCTCAAAGCCGCACGTATTAGCGATCATTATATCGGTGGTCGGAAGAGGGAATTCATCCTTAGGGCATGCCGCATTGAGATTACGGAAATCAGTACAGATTTGGATTTTTCCGTTCTTCTTGATGACTGGCACCATGTTGGTTACCCAGTCTGGGTGCTGCTCTTCGCGGATGAAACCGCTAGCTATAAGCTTGTTCACTTCCGCCTCGATAGAGTTCATGACATCTGGACAAAATTTCCGATGCTATTGCTTGAATGGTTTTGCATCCGGATAGATGTTGAGCTTATGGAGTACAATCTCGGGGTTCAGCCCTGGCATGTCTTCATAGCTTCAGGCAAAGACGTCGTTGTATTCTCTGATGAGTTGTAACAACGACTCCCGCTCGTCGTCTGTCAGACTTTTACTAACAAAGATTGGCTTTGGAGAGGATCCATCATCGAGGCTGACTTGCATAACCTCATCTTCAGTTGGAGGATCATGAAGTTCGAAGCGTTTCTTCCATTGTGCATCTAGTTGCTCGACCTACGGCTCCAACTCAAGAGGTTCAAGTAGGCCTTCGTCTTCTTCTTCGACATCAGTGGATGTCATATTGGGAGATAATGTTTGTCTGAATATATCCCCAATACTGCTATCGGAGACGTAAGTGGGTGACTCGGACGAATGGGAGTGCCACTCACATTCTTCGTCAGAACTTTCGGGCGTTGTAGGTGGAGTAACATACTCGAGGCCACGTCTGGACTTGTGATAATGACCCTGAGGCTTTCCTACCAGTGCCGGAGGCTGTAGAGGCAATCGTCGACTACTACCATAATTTAGACCCGGAGTAGCTTCCATGTCGTACCCCTGCTTTTGCATGAAGTACTTGGCTTGAGGACTATATAAGTAGAGCGGTAGTGTTCCAGTTTCGGGTCCGAGGTCGGACTCTTGTGGTGTGAAAGGTTGAGGACCTTCTTTTCGGCCAAAGATGATTGTGTAATCCCATCTTCTTCTGTCTGAGAGCGGGAAGTAAGCACCTTTTATGGGAGCAAGTCGGTTCGGGGTGTGGACAGTTGTCACCTGTGTGTGCAGACTAACGTCTAGGCGATCCCGTACGGCATATATTAGATTAGGCTTGTCATACTCAGAATAGTCTAACGGCAGCCTCTTATTGATAAAATAAAGGATTTTGTCCACCGGGATTACATCATGAGGAGAGGGGCTATCCGTCTGTATAACCACATATTAGGCGAGTTCTCCGTCTTCCTTGGCTACCTCCTGCGAGCCCAGAATTTAGGCCGCTATCTTTGGTAACTTGACCACCAAGGGTTCTGCTTGAGGCATTGACCTGCTTGGGAGTGTTGGATCAACACTTGGCTGCTGGCTCGTCTTGGGAAGACGGATGACTATCGGCTCGGCAAGCGATTTTGTGCCTTCTGGTCGCCTTGGAGCAGATTTTGGCAATCGGATTACCATCGGTGTTACTGAGGGCTTCGTATCTTTCTGTGGCCTTTGATTGGACCTTGCCTGCCGGATCACCAATGGTCCTAAAGCAGGTTTTGGCTCTTGGTTGGATCTCGGGAGACGGATGATCATTGGTTCTGATTGCGCAGGTGTGACAGGAGAATCGAGCACCTCTTTATGTAAGGTTGCAACAAGGGGTGCGGCCCTGCCCGATCTGTGGGGTTGGAGACGGATTCTCAAGGGTTCCTCTGGCCCTGCAATGGCCTCCGGCTCGTCCGTTATGCGTTTCCTGGATTCGTCATATAGACAAGCCTCTGATGAGTAATAAGATTCAACCCTTTTGAAGGGGTCAATGCCAGCCAATTCGGTCTTCACGAAACCGTGTTTACTAATATATTTGAAACACTGATGAAGGGTGGATGGCACGATCATATAGTCATGTATCCACGGACGTCCCAGGAGGATGTTGTAAGAGGTGTCTGTATTTATGACGTAGCAGGTAACTTTCGTCCTCAGGTCACCAATTTAGTACTTCAACCGGATCTTCCTTAGGGGATAGCTTCTCCCTGAGTTAAACCCGCTAATAGCAGTGTTGGTTGCTGCTAGCCGGTGCATAGGGATGCCAAAAAGTTGGAGCAGGCTTTTCGGGATGATGCTTATTGACGATCCCGGGTCGATATGCATCCGATCCACCTTGATGTCGCCTATGTATCCAGTGTAGTACAAGGGGAGATCATGCAAGTTGGTCTTAATCAACATGTCCTGTGGAATAAATACGATGTTGGGCATTACAACTGTGCTACCGCTGTCCTATAGATCTGCTGGCAGATCTTCCCCTAGAGGCTTGACCTGGGCTAAGTAGGCGTCGGCATTCTGGAGGGCTTCGCTTAATGCGACACAAAGATCCTTGGAGAGCCTTAGGAGCTCGTATAACGACAACTTAGCTGGTGTATTAGCCAATCGTGCTAATATGTCGAAGTTGTAAGGTCTCTTCAGTCCCTGAGGTACATCATTACAGAGTGGCCTATCGAAGCGAGTTTCTTTTGTCTTGGACTTGTCCGCCAGTGGAGGCTAAGATGGCCTTAAAACATCAGAGGTAGGCAACGTTGCTGGCTGAGGATCTTCAGCTGGACTATCCCATGCGGGCTGGACTTGCGCTCCAGACCGGGTAACAACATCTGCAGCTTCTTTAGCTTCGGCTAAAATTGTGTGGCAGGCTCTAGGCTTCCTGCCCTTCTTCTTGTTGGGAGGAGATGACACCCCCGGGTAACTTCGGGCAGCAAGTCTGGATGCACCCACATGATCTCTCCTCACGATGTAGTGAGAGGTACCAGTCCAGATGTCTGGTTCCGGATGGGTGGAAGATTAGTAACCTCCATCGTTGCCCGGGGGACAGGTATTACCCCGTCTAGAGTGCTCGTTGGAGGGAAGTCGCCGAACTAAATAGATACCATGTTGGCTGCCACGGTAACCTCTTCAAAGTCTATCGACAGAGCTTTGGAGTCGATAAGACTCTGAATGTACCGCTTCAATTGGAAGCAATCCAGGGTGGCGTGATGGACATATCAGTGGAAGTGACAGTACTTCGGGTCCTCTATTTCTGCTGCTCGGGGCACGCACCTTGGTGGCGGAAGCTGGATCCTACCCCCTTGTAAGAGCATATCAAAGATAGGTTTGATATGACTATCTTCGAATGAGTAATTGATCTTGGGCCACTGACCTTCCGCCTGTTTTTGTTCAGGCTTCTGAGTCGCATCAGTGACCATGGCCTGCTTGCCCATGTTGTCCCGGTTGGTGGTGGTGCCACTGTTGTTGTTACTGGAGGTAGGACCAGGATGTCTGCCTTTATCTTTTCCGTCTGGGATGTGTAACCCCAACTGGCGAGCCTTCTTCAATTTTGCCTCCGCGTTGGTAGCACTTATGATGAAAGTCGTCCAATCTCTGAACTGATCGTCTCCCATACAGAGGCTAATTGCCTAGAGCAGCTTCTTCTGGCAGATTTCAATTAGGGAACCCTAGGGATTGCCCTGAGGCAATCTCATCGCGGTTTGGCAGAACCGCTCGATATAGTTCCTCGTTAGCTCCCTTTCTCCCTGAACGACGTCAATGAGAAATGACATTGTCATGACATGCCCCACTTCGTAGAATCTCTCCAGGAATATGTGCTTGAAGCCGTCGAAATAATGGATACAGTTGTCGAGGAGGTTGCGATACCAGTCGAACGTAATCCCCTCCAATGCTCCGATGAATAGTCGCGTGAGGATGGCATCACTATACGGTAAGTGGTCGGCTGTGACTTCAAAGTAAGTCATGTTTCGACTAGCAGAGGGCTTCCCATCATAAGAATCGATATGGAAAGGCTTGTACTGCGGTGGAAAAGCTACATCTCTCCATGCGACTGGATATGGCTGCCGTATTCTGAGATCCCAAAAGGAGTCTCGGGCATTGAACATCGCCCGAAGCTCCTGGACTTCCCTCCTAGCCTCCTTGGCTTCGTCTGCAGCTGAAGGAACAGATGGTGCTACGGGATCATCACCCAAGGGAGGGGCGGTCGTGTTGGAGTCCGCGTTGACTATGGGTCCCAAGCTTGTTTGTCCGATCGTCCTTGCTGGTTGAGCTGGCAAGGCGACTTTGATCTTATCTACCGACTTGACTAAGGACAAGAGCATAGCTTCGAGCACTTCTAGTCGTTGTCGGTCGAAAGGCGCTTCATGATCGTCATCAGTCATAAAGACTGTCCTCACGTGGGCGAAGGTGGAAGGGATTGTGGCAGAGGTACTCTCGGTGCCGTACCCTTGTATAGAGAAATCGTCAGGAAATATCAGAATATCATCTTCGTCAGACTCGGAAGGGGTGCTACCCCCTGTACAGGAAGCCACATCGTCTTAGCGAGGGTGGTGGCCCTCAGGAAAATCTGGTTCTGTTGCAGAGTTCTAGGGAATCTCTACACCTGCGTGTGCTCTTGGTACACCTGGTTGTCGCATACATTGAGGGGGCCGCTACCCCCAACTTCATCTACTCTCAAGATGGCTGAAGGTGCACCCCCGAGTGGCTTCTTCTCGGATCGAGTGCCTAAATAGACACCCCCTGTGGTTTATGGGAACCCCACAGATGAGGGTCTCCTTGCAATACTGGATGAGATGGCCGGGCTGGAAGAGCCTGTCTTCTTTCCTCCCTTGCCAGGGCGAACCTTTTGTGTTGAATTATAGAAAGCGAAAGGAAACCCTTCGTCCCCTGGGATTTGCACCTGTCGGACAGGTGCTGGCTGCTGCAGTCGCGAGAAAACTGACTGTCGATCTTCAGGTGCTGCGGATTTGTTTCAACAGCAGTTGATGATGACTTGGGTGCAACGACGCCCCGAGAGGGACTCGTTGCATGCTGCCGTCTTGTGCTTGTGAGTAATCACGTCACGTAAGTCGGTATATGCCTGTAAAACCCCTATTTTTTAAAAAATTATTTTTTTATTATTATTTTTATTAGACTTCAAAATTTATTTATGCAATTTATAATTTTTATTTTATTAGAAATGACCGTAGCCATTGTTGAATTTTGGAACACAAGACTACCATAAATTTTGGCACGGAAGATGTAGCGGTGTGCCTCGACTAGTGTACTAGCCATACCGGGGGAAGCCTAGCCATGGTGATGTCCAAACTAGGAAAACCAGACCAAGTTGTGCATTAACTCATTTAAACTATTTTCATTAAATATTATTTTATATATTGATTTTAGATGACCCGGTTGTCCAATTCAGCCCGAACAGGGCCCGAACCAAATTTAAGCCCATGTAGGCATGTGGTGTGACCAAGGTAGCCAGGTAGACATATATTATGTACGTTGAAATATTTCCAAAATTATTTTAGAATTTTATGTACAATTTCTAATTATTTAGTTATATGTACAATTATTGGTATTTTTATTATTAAATAATATTTTACAAGATTGTAGATTTTTTGGACCCGAATAAGAGTGTGCGGTATTGGTTCACCCATTGGGACAAGTTTATTATTTTATTATTATTATAGTTGTTTTGTGAAAATTTAATAAACATGTTTTCCTATTTAAATATTATTATTATTATTTGAGTTGAATTATTAAGGATTGAATTTATATATATATGTATATGCTCAAATATATTAAATAATTAGGTAGTTGACTTTTAAAGGGTAATTGAATTTTTAAATAGATTTTTGGGGTATTTATGGATATATATAAATATATATATATATGTATATATATATATATATATATATATATATATATATATATATATATATATATATATATATATATATATATATATCTTGAAGTTTAGATAAGAGAAAAAAAAAGATTTGGAAAAGAAAAAAAAAATATGGTGGTTGGCCCCACCCGACCACCAACCTCACGGCCTAAAGTAGAAAGCACAGCAAGCTTGCTTGTGCGCCCCCCCCCCCCCCTGTTTACCAAACAAGCAGCATTAGCAGCAACCTATAGGAAGTGGCCGAACCCCCTCCATCTTTACATATATATATATATATATATATATATATATATATATATATATATATATATATATAGTTATATATATATATACAAACCCTAAAATTTCTTCCACCTCCTTCCTCTCCTCCTTCCTCCTCCCCACTCCACGGCAAAGCTCGGGCGCACCATGGCTAAGCCGTGCTCGCGAAGAAGACAAAGGAACCATCGACAACAACAAAAATAGATTCCCACTTTAAGGTATCCCACTTCTCCGATTGATTTCTCTGTCAATTCTACTCCGTTTTAAGATTCGTAAATTTGTGTAGAAATCCCACATGACCCTCTTCGAGATCCCCCAGGTGAATTTCGACATGGCCATCCAACTTGCTAGAAAAATCGAGGCGAAGTTGGAGAAAAATCTACTTTTCTGAATATTAAAAACTGTTTCAAAACACCAACTTGTCGGCTACTTTTCTCGTTGTCCATTAAACTTTCATAAAAACTAACTGAAGACAGACAAAGACAACATAACCGAGATTGTAACGCACCTTCTGGATTCACTTTTCATGTAGTATGTAGAAAGTTACACGTTGTTAAAGTTTTACGAAAAATTGTAAATTCTGTTTTCAAAAAGTGGGAAAACACCCGATACGGCGTGCGCCCTGAAAAACTGGGCGACGTGGTCGTACACTATATGCATCGCAAGGCGCGTATGGATGTTCTCGACATGTGAGAACTGACGGAACCCGATTTCGTTGCATGTGCGCGACGAAATCAATGCGTATCCGTCGAGATACCCCGTATCGACCCTTTGCAAATTAAGTCACAACTTTGTGCACACTCATCATATCGCGATGAAACTTGTGCCATTGGACTCAAAATATTTTTCTGGTCTTGTGAGCCATGTTTGGTCCGATTCTGAGACCGTTGATCGGGATGCTATTTTGGCGGGCCCACAATCCCACTCAACGGGTAATTTTGTCCACAGCCCACCGGAATACAAAATTGGACATACCGTTGGGTTCGTCTCGTCAAAACAAATCTGTAGACATATAGTTTGACGACTTTAGAGGCCATAGATATTAGCACGCATTTCGGTGCAAAGCGGGCCCAACGGTGGATATCGTTTTGACCCAAAATTATGAAATTGCCCCTGTTCCAGAATTTGACTTTTGGACAGGCGTTTCCTAGGCACATCTTTTATTCCAAATCTCGTTCGTGATGTTTGTTTCAGCATCCGAAGCTTCTTGTGGATTTTGACTTTCGTGTTGACGATTCTGATTGTTGGATTTTGCTGCTTCTCGCGCCACCCGCAGGCAAGATACCTTGCCTTATTTACTGTTCATAATTAGATGCACCTTTATGTATTTATTTACTGCATATTTTATTATTTGTTCTCAGTTGGATCCAGTACTTGCTATTTTGTTTACTTTATTTTGCTTCGGTTATTTTTCTTTCTTGTCTTTTGTATGCATATGGACCTAGTCTTAGCGAACTACCTTTTGTTAGGGTCCTTGGGAGGGAGAAGACAGTTAAGTGTATGGGCTACCCCAAATCCAAAAGCTGTAGTAACTGCGTACTACCGTAGTCGAGTCGCGAGGGTCACTAGCCTCGAGCTATGTAGACTGATGGGTCACGTGGGCCGCTAGCCTCGAGTTATGCCAGCTGATAGTATTGGTACGTGACGTGTGCGTATTGTGAGTTGTCCTGGGGAGTCAGCCTTCACCTGCCCATACATCGATATGTCTTCTAAAATTGTCTACTAGAAAGGATAGGAAACCTTAGCAAATTTCATGTTCCAATCATGGCATGGAAAAATGTCACATCGTGGAATAGTAAGTTATCCCTTGTCCTTGTTTGGTTGTAGGGGTAGCCTACTGTTTCGATGATGGGATATTGAGCCATGTTATGGTTTGGACACTTTTACTTTTACTTTATCTTTATTTTACGGTGCATTTATATTCAGTTCATATGGCATGTTCTTTCTGTATCTTGTTACGTCCCTCTGAGGACCTGGTTATCTCTCCAGGTGTGTGTGCTTCTGTCATATTGCAGGTGTTCTAGTCGAGGCCATGATCTTCTCCATCCTTTCGAAGATGATTGCACTTGCCTTGTCTTGTTATTTCATCTATTCCTTCTTGTACCTTTTATTTGAGATAGTTGGTAGTGGACTTTGTCTCCACCCAACGTATTATACAAAGACTTATTACAGTTGATTATATCTTTTATTCTTCATCTG
The DNA here is from genome assembly GCA_029216955.1 of Iris pallida. NCBI lineage: Eukaryota > Viridiplantae > Streptophyta > Magnoliopsida > Asparagales > Iridaceae > Iris > Iris pallida. The sequence continues at coordinate 12,972 of JANAVB010019964.1, forward strand.
TGGATGAGATTAGATTACTCTTGGTTTACTGTATTTTACAGCTTATGTATTCATACGAGGGTTCCATATATTGGAGTATATTTTGTATGTATGCAGCTGGCATGGATACGTATCTAGCCCTAAGTATTTTGGGACTGGGGCGTTACACTGCCTTTGCACCAAACTTGTGAACTCAGGGATCCCGAGCGCACGAGTACTTAGACATCATGTTTGCTCCCTGATCCATGGCTAGTAAGAGCACTTGCTCTGGATCTTTAGAGGGAGACTTTAAAGACCCACCCTGTCCATTAGCAGTGGGGGACTGGACGCGAGTGGTTCTGTAAAATTTTCCGTCAGGAGTCCGTGTAACAGTCAACGGGGCCCTCTGACAATCCGCAACTTGGACAGTTGACTGGGCTGGTTAGGCCCACACTGCCCTAGACTTTTTTGACTTAGCGCCCAAAGGCGCGTAGTAAAAAGAGTCCAGATTGATACATTCCACATCCTCGGTGGGCCGTATGGCGTCGGGCCCGCATAAGAGACGGTCGAACACAGAGTTTCTGATAGGGCCGCATGAGACGTCCTGTTTGATACCAGGATTGGTCGTCGCATGGACCATCTTCTTGCGGCTGGAGCTGGCTGCCGCATGGATCATCTTCGTGCGACGAGAGTTGGATGTCGCATGAATTGTCTGCCTGCGGCCAGAGTTGGCCATTGCGTGGGCAGACTGCCCATCTTCTCTCTGCGGCCTCTTCTTTGTCCGCATGTAGTTCCTTTGTGCCCCCAAAAATTTAGCATCGTAGTATTTTCCTCTGGTAGATTTGGGGTCAGTGGGGTCCTCTGTGGTCGAAAACAAAGCCACAAAAGAGTTCTGGTCACCGTCTTGGGCTGCAGAAGGAGCTTCTTCGAGAACATGGTCGGGGGCTACAGTTTTGCGTACCGACGCCTTGCGAGTCCTCTTCGGGTTGGCTCACTTCTGAGATGGGCTGGCGCTCCCTTCAGAGAGCAATTCTTCGAAGGCTTGTGTAGAAACATAAAAAATATGGAGTTCATGCGGATTACAAATTGTCGCATAGATACTTCGGGCCAAACAGGCCTGCATTAAGACAGCCGCATAACTGTTCAAAAACGTATGTGGCCCATCGACGAATAGCTGTGGAAGAAAAATATGCGACCAAGAAGGAGCAGTTCGACTGATAAAGCTGACATGTACTGGCAAAAACATGACAGTTCGGACACTTTGACAAGAAAGATAAGAAGTGAGACGTCACCTAAAAAGCAGGGTTCGTACGCCTCCATGCGGCCAAAAGAGCGTCATCCAATCCGTATGAACTTCATACGACCCAACTTATGCGGCACCCAGAGTTTCCAAACTCCATGTAACTGTGATCCGAGCCGCATGAGTCTCATGTAACCCTACAAGATCAAAGACTGAGAACACCATATGCAACGGGACACAAGGCAATCTGACCGATTCCTCAACCACCCAGATTTGCTGCAACAAAATCCCAACAAACCGACAGATGGCAGCCCGAGAGCGGGTCTTTGCGTGCCAACCAGCCACGTGGCCACAAGCCGACCGTGCAGCTCAAAATCCATCATATTATAAATAGCAGGGTGCCACTCCCCTGCAAAGGCTGGCAACCTTCAAGAGAAAATCAATATCTTCACGAGCTAGAGACTTCATCGGATAGTCCACGGAGTAAGGCAGAGTTTATAGCACTTTCTCGAGCCTCCACGTCACTCCCCAGAATCAAAACTAAACAATTGTACTTAGATTATTTCCTAGGCTTTCTTTCTTGGCTCTTCTTTGTACACGTGAGTTTGCAATAAATTCCAGTGTTCTGTAATACCTGTTGTTGATTTTTATGGCAAACACGATGGCGACTCTGCTGGGGACATCCTTCTCTTTTGATGAGAAGTTGGTGACGCAATCTGACGCGTCCAAGCTCGGCTCTACACAGCAGATGCTTATGGTCTGCTTCGACCAACAAGCCTTCAAAGAATTGCTCTCTGAAGGGAGCGCCAGCCCGTCTCAGAAGTGATCCAACCCGAAAAGCACTCGCAAGGCGTCGGTACGCAAAACTGTTACCCCCGACCAAGTTCTCGAAGAAGCTCCTTTTGCAGCCCAAGACGGTGACCAGAACTCTCCTGTGGCTTTGTTTCTAATCGCAGAGGACCCCACTGACCCCAAATCTAGCAGAGAAAAATACTACGATGCTGAGTTTTTGGGGTACAAGGGAACTCCATGTGGACAAAGAAGTAGCCGCAGAGAGGAGATGGGCAGTCTGCCCACGTAACGGCCAACTCCGGCCGCAGGCAGATAATTCATGCGACATCCAACTCTCGTCGCACGAAGATGATCCATGCGGCAGCTAGCTCCAGCCGCAAGAAGATGGTCCATGCGACGACCAATCCTGGCTTCAAACAGGACGTCTCATGGAGCCCTATCAGAAGCTCTGTGTTCGACCGCATCTCATGTGGGTCCGACGCCATGCGGCCTACCGAGGATGCGAATTGTATCAATCTGGACTCTTTTTACTATGCACCTTTGGCCACTAAGTTAAAAAAAGTCTAGGGCAGTACGGGGACAACCAGCCCAGTCAACTGTCCAAGTTGCTGATTGTTAGTGGCCCCCGTTGACTATTACACAGGCACCTGACGAAAAATTATACAGAACCACTCGCATCCAGTTCCCTACGGCCAATGGACAGGGTGGGTCTTTAAAGTCTCCCTCTAAAATTAAGAGCAAGTGCTCTTACTAGTCATGGATCAGGAAGCAAACATGATGCCTAAGCACTCGTGCGCTCGGGATCCCCGAGTTCACAAGTTTGGTACAAAGGCAGATACCGACTTACGTGACGTGATTACTCATAAGCGCAAGACGGCAGCATGCAACGAGTCCCTCTCGAGGCGTCGTTGCACCCAAGTCATCATCAACTGCTGTTGCAACAAATCAGCAGCAACTGAAGATCGGCAGTCAGTTTTTCAGCGACTGCAGCAGCCAGCACCTGTCCGACATGTGCAAATCCCAGGGGACAAAGGGTTTCCTCTCGCCTTATGTAATTCAACTCAAAAGGTCTGCCCTGGCAAGGGAGAAAAGAAGACAGGCTCTTCCAGCCCGGCCATCTCATCCAGTATTGCAAGGAGACCCTCATCTGCGGGGTTCCCAACAACCACAGGGGGTGTCTATTTAGGCACTCGATCCAAGAAGAAGCTTCCAGCACTCGGCGGTGCACCTTCAGCCAGCTTGAGTGTAGATGAAGCTAGAGGTAGCAGCCCCCTCAATGTATGCGATAACCCGATGTACCAAGAGCATACACGGGGGATAGAGATTCTCCAGAACTCTGCAACAGAACCAGATTTCCCTGAGGGCCACCACCCTCGCTAAGACGATGTGGCTTCCTGTACAGGGGGTAGCACCCCTTCCGAGTCTGACGAAGATGATATTCCGATATTTCCTGACGATTTCTCTATGCAAGGGTACGGCACCGAGAGTACCTCTCCCACAATCCCTTCCACCTCTACCCACGTGAGGACAGTCTTTATGACTGATGACGATCATGAAGCGCCTTCCGACCGACAATGGCTAGAAGTGCTCGAAGCCATGCTCTTGTCCTTAGTCAAGTCGGTAGATGAGATCAAAGCCGCCTTGCCAGCATAACCAGCGAGGACGCCCGAAAAACAAGCTTGGGACCCGCAGTCAACGCGGACTCCAATACGACCGCCCTCCCTTAGGTGATGATCCCGTAGCACCATCCATTCCTTTAGCTGCAGACGAAGCCAAGGAGGCTAGGAGGGAAGTCCAGGAGCTTCGGGCGATGTTCAATGCCCGAGACTCCTCTCGGGATCTCAGAATACGGCAGCTATATCCAGTCGCATGGAGGGAAGTACCTTTTCTACCGCGGTAAAAGTTGTTCTATATCGATTCTTATGATGGGAAGACCTCTGCTAGTAGGTACATGACTTACTTTGAAGTCACCACTGACCACTTACCGCATAGTGATGCCATCCTCACGCAACTATCCATCGGAGCATTGGAGGGGATTGCGTTTGACTGGTACCATAACCTCCTCGACAACTGTATCCATTCTTTCGATGGCTTCAAGCACATCTTCCTGGAGAGATTCTATGAAGTGGGGCATAAAGTGACAATGCCATCTCTCATGGACGTCGTTCAGGAAGAAAGGGAGCTGATGAGGAACTATATCGAGCGGTTCTGCCAAACCGCGATGAGATTGCCTCAGGGCAATCCTGAGAGTTCCCTAATTAAAATCTGCCAGAAGAAGCTGCTCCCGGCAATTAGCCTCTAGATGGGAGACGATCAGTTCAGAGACTGGACGACTTTCATCATAAGTGCTACCAGCGCGGAGACAAAATTTAAGAAGGCTCGCCAGCTGGGGTTATACATCCCAGATAGAGAAGATAAAGGTAGACGTCCTGGTCCTACCTCCAATAACAACAACAGTGGCACCACCACCAACCGGGACAATAAGGACAAGCAGGCCATGGTCACTGATGCGACTCAGAAGCCTGAACAAAAACAGGCGGAAGGTCAGTGGCCCAAGATCAATTACTCGTTTTAAGATAGTCATGTCAAACCTATATTCGATATGCTCTTACAAGGGTGTAGGATCCAGCTTCCGCCACCAAGGTGCGAGCCTCGAGCAGCAGAAATAGAGGACCCGAAGTACTGTCACTTCCACTGATATGTCCATCACGCCACCCAGGATTGCTTCTAATTGAAGCGATACATTCAGAGTCTTATCGACTCCAAAGCTCTATCGATAGACTTTGAAGAGGTTACCGTGGCAGCCAATATGGTATCTATTCAGTTCGGTGACTTTTCTCCAATGAGCACTTCAGATGGGGTAATACCTGCCCCCCGAGCAACGATGGAGGTTACTAATCTTTCACCCATCCGGAACCAAACATCTGGGCTGGTACCTCTCACTACATCTCGAGGAAAGATCATGTGGGTGCATCCAGACTTGGTGCCTGAAGTTACCCAGGGGGTGTCATCTCCTCCCAACAAGAAGAAGGGCAGGAAGCCTAGAGTCTGCCACACAATTTCAGCCAAAGCTGAAGAAGCTGCAGATGTTGTTACCTGGTCTGGAGCGCAAGTCCAGCCCGCACGGGATAGTCCAGCTAAAGATCCTTAGCTAGCAACATTGCCTCCCTCTGATGTTCCAAGGCCATCTCATCCTCCACTGGCGGACAAGTCCAATACAAAGGAAACCTGCTTCGATAGGCCACTCCGCAATGAGGCACCTAAGGGACTAGAGAGACCTTACAACTTCGACATATTAGCACAATTGGCTAATATGCCCGCTAAGTTGTCGTTATACGAGCTCTTAAGGCTCACCAAGGATCTTCGTGTCGCATTAAGCGAAGCCCTCCAGAATGCCGACACCTACTTAGCCCAGGTCAAGCCTCTAGGGGAAGATCTGCCAGCAGATCTACAGGATGATGGTAGCACAGATGTAATGCCCAACATCGTATTTACTCTGTAGGACATGTTGATTAAGACCAACTTGTATGATTGCCCCTTGTACTGCACTGGATACATAGGCGACATCAAGGTGGATCGGATGCATATCAACCCGGGATCGTCAATAAGCATCATCCCGAAAAGCCTGCTCCACCTTCTCGGCATCCCTATGCACCGGCTAGCAGCAACCAACACTGCCATTAGCGGGTTTAACTCAGGGAGAAGCTATCCCCGAGGGAAGATCCGGTTGAAGTGCCAAATTGGTGACCTGAGGACGGAAGTTACCTGCTACGTCATAGATGCAGACACCTCTTACAACATCCTCCTGGGACGTCCGTAGATACATAACTATATGATCGTGCCATCACCCTTCACCAGTATTTGTCAGTAAATACGATTCCGTGAAGACCGAATTCGCTGACATTGACCCCTTCAAAGGGGTTGAATCTTATTACTCATCAGAGGCTTGTCTATATGACGAATCCAGGAAACGCATAACGGACGAGCCGGAGGCCATTGCAGGGCCAGAGGAACCCTTGAGAATCCGTCTCCAACCCCACAGATCGGGCAGGGCCGTACCCCTAGTTGCAACCTTACATAAAGAGGTGCTCGATTCTCTTGTCACACCTGCACAATCGAAACCAATGATCATCCGTCTCCCGGGATCTAACCAAGAGCCAAAACCTGCTTTAGGACCAATGGTGATCCGGCTGCCAAGGTCCAATCAAAGGCAACAGGAAGATACGAAGCCCTCAGTAACACCGATAGTAATTCGATTGCCAAAATCTGCTCCAAGGCGACCAGAAGGCACAAAATCCCTTGCCGAGCCGATGGTCATCCGTCTTTCCAAGATGAGCCAACAGCCAAGTGTTGATCCAACACTCCCAAGCAGGTCAATGCCTCAAGCAGAACCCTTGGTGGTCAAGTTACCCAAGATAGCGGCCTGAATTCTGAGCTCGAAGGGGGTAGACAAGAAAGACGGAGAACTCGCCAAATATATGGTTACACAGGCGGATAGCCCCTTTTCTGATGATGTAATCCCGGTGGACAAAATCCCTTATTTTATCAATAAGAGGCTGTCGTTAGACTATTCTAAGCATGACAAGCCTAATCTAACATATATCGCACGAGATCGCCTAGACGTTAGTCTGCACACACAGGTGACAACTGTCCATACCCCGGACCGACTTGCTCCCATAAAAGGAACTTACTTTCCGGTCTCAGACAGAAGATGATGGGATCACACAATCATCTTTGGCTGAAAAGAAGGTCCTTAACCTTTCACGCCACAAGAGTCCGACCTCGGACCCGAAACTGGAAGACTGCCGCTCTACTTATGTAGTCCTCAAGCTAAGTACTTCATGCAGAAGCAGGGTACAACATGGAAGCTACTCCGGGTCTAAATTATGGCAGTGGTCGACGATTGCCTCTACAGCCTCTGGCACCGGTTGGAAAGCCTCAGGATCATTATCACAAGTCCAGACGTGGCCTCGGGTATGTTACTCCACCTACAACGCCCGAAAGTTCCGACGAAGAATGTGAGTGGCACTCCCATTCATCCGAGTCACCCACTTACGACTCCGATAGCAGTATTGGAGATATATTCAGACAAACATTATCTCCCAATATGACATCCATTGATGTCGAAGAAGAAGACGAAGACCTACTTGAACCTCTCGAGTTAGAGCCGTGGGTACAACAACTAGATGCACAATAGGAGAAATGCTTTGAACTTCGTGAGCCTCCCACTGAAGATGAGGTTATGCAAGTCAACCTCGGCGATGAATCCTCTCCAAAGCCAATCTTTGTCAGTAAAAGTCTGACAGACGACGAACGGGAGTCGTTTTTACAACTCGTCAGAGAATACATCGACGTCTTTGCCTGGAGATATGAAAACATGCCAGGGCTGAACCCCGAGATTGCACTCCATAAGCTCAACATCTATTCGAACGCAAAACCAGTCAAGCAACACCAGCGGCAATTTCGTCCAGATGTCATGAACTCCATCAAGGCGGAAGTGAACAAGCTTATAGCTAGCGGTTTCATCCGCGAAGAGAAGCACCCAGACTGTAGAGAAGAAAATATTTATGTTTTCTTTTTGGAGAATACTAATAATGCAGGAAGGTGCCTAGTAGCCAATCAAGATGAAAGCTGGCTATGGCACATGAGACTAGGACATGCAAACATGGATACTATCTCACGTCTGAACACAAAGAAGTTGGTAAAAGGACTCCCAGAAATTCCATTCAAGAGAGACATGGTATGTGCTGACTGTGAAAAGAACAAAGCACATAGATCTTCTTTTAAATCCATCAACGCTGTAAGTACTTCGAGACCTTTGCAGTTGATTCATATGGATTTATTTGGTCCAAGTAGAGTCGCTAGTCTTGGCGGTAAACTCTATGCTTTTGTCATTGTTGATAATTTTTCTCGTTTTACATGGGTTTACTTTTTATCAAACAAAAGTGATGCTATTTTTGAATTTCAGATATTTTGTAAAAAGGTTCAAAACGAAAAAGGCTTCATGATTACTCGTATTCGAAGTGATCATGGTGGCGAATTCGAAAATACTGATTTTAAAAAGTTTTGTGATGATAGTGGATACTACCACGAATTTTCTTGTCCTAGAACTCTCCAACAGAATGGTGTTGTGGAGCGGAAGAACCGTACTCTAAGCGAAATGGCTAGAGTCATGCTTAATCAGCATAATCTTCCTAAATATTTTTGGGCAGAAGCTGTTAGTACAGCCTGTCATATTTTAAATAGGGTGTTAATTTGACCTATCTCGAAGAAAACACCATATGAGCTTTGGTTTGGAAGAATTCCAAATATTTCTTATTTTAAAGTTTTTGGTTGTCGCTGTTTCATCCTGAACACCAAGGATAACTTGGGTAAGTTCGACTCCAACGCAGATGACGGGATATTTCTCGGATATGCTGCTAAGAGTAAGGGATATAGAATTTTTAATAAAAGATCTCTGATTGTTGAAGAAAGTATTAATGTTACCTTTGATGAGTTGAATAGTCATAGATCTAGCGACAGTGATGATGAAGATGCACCTACAAAAACAAAGAAGAGTTCTGAGAAAGATCCTACCAAAGAGGCAAGAACTGATAAAAGTTCCGAAGATGCAGGAACTGAGAAGAGCCTTGTGAAAGGTATGGCCCAAAGATTCGAATCATTGAGATTCAAACCAGATCATCCAGAAACTCTCATAATAGGTGATGTATCCAAAGGTGTAAGTACTCGTTCATCTCTTAGAGATTCTGAAGTAGCAGCTAATGTAGCATTTATTTCTCAAATAGAACCTAAGAATGTTGATGAGGCTTTTTCTGATGAATTTTGGATTTCTGCCATGCAAGAGGAACTTAATCAATTTGAAAGAAACCAAGTTTGGGAACTCGTTCCTAAACCTATTGGTCAATCGATAATTGGTACCAAATGGGTGTTCCGAAATAAACTTAGTGAAGATGGACAAGTTCTACGCAACAAAGCACGTCTAGTTGCACAAGGTTATAATCAAGAAGAAGGAATTGATTATGATGAGACCTATGCTCCTGTTGCTAGACTAGAAGCCATTCGCATGTTTTGCGCTTTTTCTTGTTTTAATGATTTCAAACTTTTTCAAATGGACGTGAAAAGCGCATTTCTAAATAGATTTTTGAAAGAAGAAGTTTTTGTGAAACAACCCCCTGGTTTTGAAGATTTTCAAAAACCTGATCACGTCTTCAAGCTTAAGAAAGCACTTTATGGACTCAAACAAGCACCTCGTGCTTGGTATGAACGCCTAAGCGCCTTCTTACTTGATAATGGTTTTTCAAAGGGCAAGATTGATACTACTCTTTTTATTAAATCTATGAATAATGATATACTTCTAGTGCAAATTTATGTAGATGACATCATCTTTGGTTCTACTAATGAACAACTCTGTCAAGAATTTGCCAAGTGTATGCAGAGTGAATTTGAAATGAGCATGATGGGAGAGCTAAACTTCTTCCTAGGATTGCAAATCAAACAACACTCAAACGGAACATTCATCAACCAAGCCAAGTACACGAAGGACATACTGAAGAAGTACGACTTCGAGAATGTAAAGCCAATTGGGACTCCTATGGCTACATCTATAAAGCTTGATGCTGATGAAAGTGGCAAACCTGTTGATCAGCGTAAGTATTGAGGTATGATTGGTAGTTTATTATATTTAACTGCTAGTCGCCCTGATATTATGTTTAGTGTTTGCATATGTGCACGATATCAGGCAAATCCTAAGGAATCACATCTTAGTGCCGTTAAGCGTATCTTCCGATACCTTAAAGGAACTTCTACAGTTGGCTTATGGTATCCCAAAACCAAATCCTTTGACCTTATAGGTTACTCGGATGCGGATTTTGCTGGATGCAAAGTGGACCGTAAAAGTACCAGTGGCACATGTCATTTCTTGGGAAAGGCCTTAGTCTCTTGGTTTAGCAAGAAACAAAATTCAGTAGCATTATCAACAACTGAGGCTGAATATATCGCCGCAGGACGTTGTTGTGCTCAAATTTTGTGGATGAAGCAAACCTTAGAGGACTACAATCTGCACTATACAAATGTTCCTATATATTGTGATAACACTAGTGCAATTAATTTGACTAAGAACCCTATCTGTCATTCACGCACAAAGCACATAGAAGTTAGACATCATTTTTTACGTGATCATCAACAACACGGGGATATTTGCTTAGAATTTATTGATACTGAACATCAACTAGCAGATATTTTCACTAAACCATTGGCTGAAGACCGTTTTAACGTCTTGAGTAGTGAGCTCGGCATTCTTCTCCACCTGTTGAGTTGACCCGCTCTCGTCGGTTTCCTCAACCTCCTGGTGCTGCTCCTGCTGTCCCAGCTGCTGATGCTGAGGCCCCTCTAGCTAATGCTCATCCTGCTCCGGCCCCTGCCCCAGGACTTGTTCAGGCATTCTACCAGCGGTTTGATGATTTCGTTGCTGTATCCACGCAACGTTATCAGGACTCCGAGTTCCGGCATATTTCTCAGGCCCAGGTGCTGAGAAACAATATTGCCGATCTCCACTACAGCCTGGTTCATGATCCCGTTCATCCACTCACTATCCTTCCACACCCTGCTTTCCCTGGTCCTCGTTTTACTGATGAGACTACTTTTCAGTACTTCGACCCGACCACTGCCTATTTCCCTCATGATCCTCCCGGTGCGGACGACGCAGAGATGTGATGTGGATTCAGCCATAGGATAGTGGATTTAGTTTTGTTTAGTTTGATGCAGTTCATGTAGTACTTTTTACTTTCATGTCTAAACTGTTTTAGTTAGACATTTATCAGTTGTACTATTTGGCTTTCTAGTGGAAAACTTATGATACTTCAGTTTATTATGTGTTAGTTCATTGCATTCCACTTGTCTATGTTGTGATTACTTCTTATCTTTCACTTTGTCTTGTCTTTTCTATTGTTGGCTTCTTGATTTACGGGGGAGCCTATTCATTTTACTACTTGACAAAGGGGGAGAAAATGTGTATACCCAAAATCCAAAATCAAAAATCGCAAGGCTAGAACAAAAAAAATTTTAGGTATTTTGATATGTTATTTTATTTTTTTTATAAATATATTTTGGTATAGACTCAAGTTTGTCAATTATCAAAATGGGGGAGATTGTTGGCCCATTTCACGGTCACACCCGATTTCGATAATCAACATATACTTTAGTCAATACACAAAATATAGAAAATGCTGCTAACTATTTCAGGATGCATGAAATCATATTCAACGGACGATGTACTGCATAAATCAAAGCGTCAAAGTCATCAAAATCTTCTGAAGACTCTTTTCTACTTTATTCTGTATTTTACATTTTATTGAGTCTAGGAATTACTTTATAAAATCAATTATGGTAATACCGGCTTAGGGTTAAAATTATCCTCCTTTCTCAAAACCTACTTTTACCCTTTCATATTTTCCATTACAAATATTTCAAAAATATATTTTGAAAATATTCATTTTTCAAATGATTTTACAAATAACCAAAAACATGTTTGAAAACTGTTTTTACAAAAGAATTTTAAAATATATCTCCTGACAGAACTCCAAGCCGAGTTTGGCCCGAGTTCGGCCCGAACTCTGACCGAGTTCGGTCAGTTTGTATTCAAACTTCAGTTGCCTCCAAATCTGCGAGCAACGTCTTTTTGCGAGATATTTGCATCCGAACTCTGCCCGAGTTCTGCCCGAGTTCGGTTGATGAAAACACCTATAAATAGAGAAGAACTTTTCACTTCAAAATATCAATTCATTCTTCATCTTCTCTTCTCTATTATTCAAGTGTTTTCTAAACGATCCAAGATTTTCAAATCTCACCTACACATCTCTTAGCCAAAAGCCAGTACTATCAGATTGATTTAGAAGTCTTTTGGTTATTCAGAGTTGTAAAGAGGTCGTCAAGTTTCAACAACAAATTCTCGTTGTGGAGCTGGTCGTGCGCTCGTCATCAAGCACGGTGTGTGTTGGAGTTGGTCATGCACTCGTCAACAAGCACGGTGGTGTAAGAGTTGCAAGCACTCAGTTAAAGCTTGTGCCTTTAGTGGATTAACATCGAGCAAGAGTACTCGAGACTGGATTAGTCCTCTCAGAGGGATACCAGTATACATCGCTGTGTTACTGAGTTTGATTCTCCTTTCTTTACTTACTGCTCTTACATCATTGCCATAGTTTAAATTATTAATTGGTAATTTTATTTCCGCTGCACACACGCACTCTATTCACCCCCCCTCTAGAGGTGCTCAACGGTCCTACAAGTCGGCTGTCTCAACTTCTGACTATCAAGGTGTCCTGCTGACTATTATGCAGGCCCCTGATGGAAAGTTGTACAGAACTACCCGTGTCCGGCCTCCGGCAGCCAACGAACGGGATAGTTATCAAGAATCTTCCAACAATGATCAGGGGCAAGTACTCATGCTTCCCCCACATCAGGGAGCAGGCAGGATGCCAACACACTCATGGGCTCAGAACTCCCGAGCCCACAAGACAGGTGACTTGTGCAACGTGATTCTTCACAAACACAAGGAAAGAGACAAAGATTTGATTTGCAGAGAGTCCTGTCAGGGACATCAATGCACCCAAGTCATTGTCAACTGTTGCTGCAACAAGGCAGTAGTACAGGAAGACCGACGGTCTGTCTTTCAACGGCTGCAACACCCAAGATCAGAAGACGAGGCGCTTCTCGTCGCCTCCTGCAATTCTGCTCTGAAGATTCCTGGCAGCAGTAGAGGGAAGAAAACGAATGTCTCCAGTCCGAAAATCTCAACCGGCGTAACCAAGAAACTCTCTTCTAAGCGGTTGTCTACCACCGTTACAGGAGGAGTTTACCAAGGTACCCATTCAAATACGAAATCTACCACACTGGGAGGCATTGGAGCCGGGGGTAGCACTCCTCCAAACATCCACGACAATTCGGTGTTCCAAGAAGACAATCCTGGGGAAACGGTTCACCCAACAGATGCAGCAGATCTCGACGTCCCCGAGGACGTCCACAATTCTCAAGACAAGGCAAGCTCTGAAGCTGGGGGTACCACTCTTTCTGAGTCCGAACCAGAGGAAAACATTCCCACATACCCTGACGACTTCTCTATACAAGGGTATGACTCAGAGGGCACGTCCTCTACCGTTTCTTCCATCTCTCCTCATGTGAGGACGGTATTCATGACGGACAGCAACCAAGACGGTCCCAGTGATCGCCAACACATTGACACTCTGGAGGCCATACTGCATGCCTTGGTCAAGTCTGTGGACGAGATCAAAGCGGCCCTTCCAACTCTGCAAGAAAGAATGCCTGGCCAAACAAGCTTGGGTCCCGCGGTCAATACGAATTCGAATTCAGCTGCACCAAACCCGGTTGATAATCCTCCTAAAATATTGGCCCCCACTGCTGCAGACGAGGCTAGGAAGGCAAGAAGAGAGGTCCAGGAGCTCCGGGCCATGTTTCATGCCCGAAAAAACTGCCAAGATCTCAGGATACGACAACCGTATCCTGCTGCGTGGAGAGATGTTCCCTTCCCACCAAGATATAAATCGTTCAACATCAATCCGTATGATGGGAAGACATCTGCAAGCAGGTACATCACCTACTTCGAGGTCACAACCGACCATCTGCCTCATGACGATGCCATCCTTACATGGTTGTTCATCGAGGCACTGGAGGGGGTCGCCTTCGACTGGTACCGCAACTTGCCGGACAACTACATCCATTCTTTCACCGGCTTCAAACGTATGTTCCTGGAGAGGTTCTACGAGGTAGGACAAGACGTGACAATGTCTACCCTCATGGACGTTGTTAGGAAGAAAAGGAGCTGACAAGGAACTATCAAGCCGTCGCAACAGCATTAAGATAAATCATGTCAGGGTACTTGTCGGGAGTGCGCCACGACGGGCCACTATCATGTCAGGTTGGTCATGTCAGGAGTGCACCACTACGGGTCACTGTCGTGTTATGCTAGTTTCTTGTCATACCATGCTATGTACAATAGTCATTCCAAACATATTAAGTAAAATCAAGTTCATGACAAAAGGGCTATAGAAGAGCCAAGCTTAAAGAAATAAGACCAAACTCCAAGAGCCAATGGGTTAAGCAAGGGGTCAGGGGAGCAGCGTACGCGCAAGAGCACGCACGCAGGGGAGCAGCGTACGTACAAAAATCACGCACGCAGGGGAGCTGCGTACGCACAAAAGCACGCACGCAGGAGAACTGCGTACGCAAAAAGTCACGCACGCAGGAGAGCGGCGTACGCGAAAAGTCACGCATGCAGGAGAGCTGCGTATGCGAAAAGTCACGCACGCAGGAGAGCTGCGTACGCGTAAAAACACGCACGTAGGAGAGCTGCGTACGCGTAAAAACACGCACGCAGGAGAGCTGCGTACGCGAAAAGTCACGCACGCAGGAGAGCTGCGTACGCGAAAAGTCACGCACGCAGGAGAGCTGCGTACGCGTAAAAACACGCACGCAGGAGAAAGGATCTTCTTCTCCATGGCCGAGAAGAAGCTCCCATGGCTCCCAAAACTTCAAAGCATCACAACTTGGCTATCCGAACTCCAAATTCGAATTTCCAAAGCTCCAACCCGGGTGGAATTGAACTCTCTTCCATATGGAAACATCAAAACCCATAAAAAATCTGACCTAAATAGATCAAAACTATGCAAAACCAAAAATAGGGAAAAAATTAGATCTAGAACAATGGAGACTCCAAACCATAAAATACTAAGTTCTAATGTTGATCACCATGTCCTAATCTATCAAATGGACAAGTAAAATAGGGTTCTCATGTGGTGGCAAGGTGCACTTGCCTAAGGGTTGGTGTTGTGTAGAGGAAGGAGAAGAGTGTTGTGTAGAGGAAGGAGAAGAAGAAATTAATGGAGGTTTATGAGGAGAGAGAAAAAGTTGGTGGAGTTTTAAAGAGGGTGGGATGTGGTGTGTTGAGGGTGGAGCATAGGCTAAGGTGTTCCAATACATAATAAACCAAACCAAACCAAACCATCCCAAGTAAAACCGAGCCATGTCAAAACCCGAAATACGAGAAACACCAAAATTCCACAAGTTAAGAAAAAATAAAAATACATGCCAAAATTCATATACGAGTATAAATACGAAATACGGGAAATACGGGAAATGAGGGTGACAACTCTACCCACCTTAAAAGAATTCCGTCCTCGGAATTTAATCAAGGAGCTAGAGACTGCCACGACAAGCTATACTAAGCACCAGCAACTACACTAAGCAGATCAATCATACAATCATACATGCAAGCAAGGGATGGAAAGCATAAGGCATAAGGAAGACATTATACCATACGAGTCAAACAAGTCGGGATATCATGATCGGATATCATCCTCACACTCCCACGTTTGACTCTCCCAAGGAGCGATGAACTCAAGCCACGCGAACTAAATTGATAGTCTTGCGCTTGAGGTCTCTCTCTTTGGTCAAACAGCGACACGGGCCTCTCCTCATACGAAAAGGTTGGTACCAACAACCAATTCCGAATGGTCTAGGATATGGCTCGGGTCTGGGATATACCGTCTTAATTATGATACATGAAACATGACATGTTTCCCGCATAACGACGGAGAAAAGCAGGACAATATGACACAGATACCTCTCTGTCGATCCTGGATCTGGGCCCGAGCCAGGGCGAACTGCTGAGGCCTCTGTTGCTGGAAGGCCTGGGCCTGAGGCGGCAATGGCCTCGGAGGCAGGTACTGCTGCTGCTCTAGTGCGGGTGCTGGTCCCCTTACCGAGGGACTAGTCTGAGCCGATGATGAATTGGCCCTATTCGGACAGGACCCTATCTTGTGGTCCGGTGCCCCACAAGCCAAACACAATCCCTGAGCTCTGCGACACTCTGAAACAACGTGTCCTGGCTTCCCACAATGAGTGCAGCCCATTGTGGAAGACTGCTTCTGCTTCTGTTGCTGAGGGAACGTGACCGACGTCACTGAGGCCGCCTTCCTCGGAGTTCCAATTGTCAAGGCCCTGACTGCTGGGGCTGGTGCTGTCGACTGGGTCATCTGGCCGTGAGATCGCTTCCGACCTCCGGTCCTGTCCACGATCCTGTGGGAGGTATACTCGTGCCTCCCGGCTGCCCTCAATACTGCATCAAAAGTCTGATGCTCAAACTGTTCTACTGCTAACAAAATCTCGAGGTGGAGCCCTTGCTGGAACCGCTGGGCTCTATCAAACTCGGTCGCCACCAAGGTAGGGGCAAACCTACTGAGTCTAGAAAACTCCGATGCATAACTGTCGACTGTTCTGCCTCCTTGCTTCAAGTTGGTGAACTTGGTCTGTAGATCGTACCGAGCCACCGCATCGAAGTACTTAGTCTGGAATCTCTTTCTGAATAGTGCCCATGGAATAGGGGCCACTAATCCCACGGCCTGTGCTGCCCACCAGCTGCGGGCAAGATCCAGTAACTGTAGACGCACTACGGCCACCTTCTCGTCCTCCGGGGTTCTGGCTGCCTCTAGAATGACTTCAGTATCCTGGAGCCATACGTCAGCAGCGATAGCATCTTCACTGCCATCGAAGAATGGAGGGTTCAGGCGCTTGAAACTGTTTGCTGCACTATTCCTTGGATGACCGCCTCTGTTCAGAGCATCTTCTACTGCCTGGTGTAAGGCATCTCCTCTGCGATCTTGAGAAGCTATCAAGGTCCTGATGAGACATACCAAAGTGCCATCATCTGGCTCGGCAGGCTGAACGGGCTGAACTGGCGGCTCTCCTCCAGTAGGTACGACTCGGGAGGCTACTCCGGCGTGTTGGGCTTGATCTCCAGGTTGCTGGTCCACGGGAGGTGCTCCTCCTTGCTGATCGGCGGGGTCAGGTACAGTGTCGCTGAAAAAGACGACACAGGAAAAACAATAAGGAAGGACTAGGACAGATCAACGATACAAGCACATGATCAAGGCAAGAATCCAGAGATTCAGAGGATATGAATGGAGATCAAGGACGAGTAATGATTGAGACATCTATTCGGTAAGCCCTCACATTTCTTGATTGACAAGACCTGCATGGGCCACCAATTAAACCATGTCACGCCCCAGAACCAGAATACTGGAGAGCGGGGGCAGACATAGCCAGCTACGTATATTGAAATGGAAACCACCTCGATATACGGTCACGGCTGTCTAGATATATGAGGGTTTACTACAAGCCAACAGTCTCTTATGGTCATGAATAAGCCTAATGTCTCAATCACAAGCAAGTAAGTAAGGTCGCAAGATGCATGATCATTAAATACACAATAATAAGGCGTCCCAAATATTACATATTCAGCTGATCATGAAGCTAGTCGTTACAAAATGTTAGGACTAGCAAGAGTTTAGTCGTACATGATCAACCCTAGGATTTGTTAATCATGTTTACAGCCCGTAGGTAGACAGTAAGTAAAAGTGCATCGAGCTAACAGGTGCTCGTCGGCTAAACGCCTCAAAAGAATAATTTTACAGTAGAGTGAGCGAAACAAAATAGAAAATCCACTCGTAGCCCGGGTTCCTTCTAGTCGCCACCATTGGGCTGGAAGCTTGGTAGATCCTCGGGAGCTGCTCCGAAATCTGGCCACACAAAACCAGCTGGGTCAACCCCAGAAAGAGCAAGTGCCACAAGGGGGCCACGAAATAAGAACAAAACCCAGCAATCAGCACAAGAAAATCTAATATTAAAATTAAAACTTACGAAAACATGGCAGGATGATATACGAATAGATAACCATGGAACTATTCCGATAGCCAGGTTACAACCCGTAAACCAAACAAGGACCGGGGTTGTAACCTTTCGTCTGAACAGAACTTGGGTTCCCACCATTTATCGGCAAGATAATAATAATATAAGAAATCAAGACAGGGAGCAATCTTGTAATGGATCAAGACATGACTAGACTGGTTATACCTCATTGAATCAATCACGGCCAAGCAGATACTACGGCTTACTACTTTAACTAACTAGGGTTATCACAGACCTAATTACTAACAAGATACAGTGAGATGGTTCCACAGCCACAAGCCCTGCAGACCATCCAGGTTACCCAGCTCGAAAATTAGGGGTTGAGTTCAGGTGGGTATATCGCCCGGGAGGCAAATGTACCCTTAGGTGACTTAGAGGGTGCAACACGCGACGGTGTGCTGGAAATGTGCCCTACTCGACGGCAGGCTACAGATCCCAAGAGCGCCCAGGTAACGGGATTGCCTGTAGCTGTGTCATCTCTTCATGACTACTGTGTTATTCTAGTTATTAACCTTAATCCATTTTAGTAGGTACTCCTGACCGTGGTACTCAGGAGTCCCATCCTAAACATGATGCAAGACAGGACAAGTGGATTTAACAAGCAAGCAAGAAAGAACTACCCACGGTGTCAAGGCAAGTCAAGTTAATAAGCCGTCGCAACAGCATTAAGATAAATCATGTCAGGGTACTTGTCGGGAGTGCGCCACGATGGGCCACTATCATGTCAGGTTGGTCATGTCAGGAGTGCACCACTACGGGTCACTGTCGTGTTATGCTAGTTCCTTGTCATACCATGCTATGTACAATAGTCATTCCAAACATATTAAGTAAAATCAAGTTCATGACAAAAGGGCTATAGAAGAGCCAAGCTTAAAGAAATAAGACCAAACTCCAAGAGCCAATGGGTTAAGCAAGGGTCAGGGGAGCAGCGTACGCGCAAGAGCACGCACGCAGGAGAGCAGCGTACGCACAAAAATCACGCACGCAGGGGAGATGCGTACGCACAAAAGCACGCACGCAGGAGAGCTACGTACGCGAAAAGTCACGCACGCAGGAGAGCGGCGTACGCAAAAAGTCACGCACGCTGGAGAGCTGCGTACACGAAAAGTCACGCACGCAGGAGAGCTGCGTACGCGTAAAAACACGCACGTAGGAGAGCTGTGTACGCGTAAAAACACGCACGCAGGAGAGCTGCGTACGCGAAAAGTCACGCACGCAGGAGAGCTGCGTACGCGAAAAGTCACGCACGCAGGAGAGCTGCATACGCGTAAAAACACGCACGCAGGGGAAAGGATCTTCATCTCCATGGCTGAGAAGAAGCTCCCATGGCTCCCAAAACTTCAAAGCATCACAACTTGGCCATCCGAACTCCAAATTCATATTTCCAAAGCTCCAACCAGGGTGGAATTGAACTCTCATCCACATGGAAACATCGAAACCCATAAAAAATCCAACCTAAATAGATCCAAACCATGCAAAACCAAAAATAGGGAAAAAATTAGATCTAGAACAATGGAGACTCCAAACCACAAAATACTAAGTTTTAATGTTGATCACCATGTCCTAATCTATCATATGGACAAGTAAAATAGGGTTCTCATGTGGTGGCAAGGTGCCCTTGCCTAAGGGTTGGTGTTGTGTAGAGGAAGGAGAAGAGTGTTGTGTAGAGGAAGGAGAAGAAGAAATTAATAGAGGTTTATGAGGAGAGAGAAAAAGTTGGTAGAGTTTTAAAAAGGATGGGATGTGGTGTGTTGAGGGTGGAGCATAGGCTAAGGTGTTCCAATACATATTAAACCAAACCAAACCAAACCAAACCATCCCAATTAAAACCGAGCCATGTCAAAACCCGAAATACGAGAAACACCAAAATTCCACAAGTTAAGAAAAAATAAAAATACAAGCCAAAATTCATATACGAGTATAAATACGAAATACGGGAAATACGGGAAATGAGGGTGACAAATACCCGCACTTTCAGTGCATAAACAGGGTAACAGATCCACAAATTTCCTGAAACAACCATGTCGATGTTACCTCTGAGTTGTTCCCCTTCCATATAAAACAAACCGCCCCTCACATAGAACTTCCACGTCCTCATTACCTCTGAGTTGTTCTATGTACCCTTCTTGGAGCCCACTCCTGCCATGTCCTTATTACCTCTGAGTGGGAAGGCTCCATCGAAGAAACCCTCATATTTACCACGTCCTCATTACCTCTGAGTAAGTATGTTGGTTCTCTGTCGACTTATTATCTGTACCCAAAAAAACCCTAGGGTACGCCAAGGATAATAGGCCCACAAATGTCCTCTGTTGACCACAAATATCCACTGTTGACCATAAATGTTGTACTAAGTTTCCTAGTACATGCCCCTCATTTCTCATCATGCCCCGGGGGCCCAGCTGCCCCATGGCATTCTTTCTTCCGATACCAGGAACGTCTATAGCCACCTTACTGTAGAATAGTTCCAAGTATCCCCATCAACTTATTATCTGTACCTAAAACCAAGGTATATCCAGGGTAACAATTCCACAAACAGTCCTCCAGTGGGGCCAATACCACAACACCATAAACACAATAAGCAGTACAAATGAAGGGTAGAATGAAACATACTCTTTTTTTTAAAAAATCCAAAGTATTGCATGTTATGGGGATCACGCCCCCCTCAAGAAAGGAAAGCAACGAAAATAAGAGAAGGAAAAAAGCCGACTATGGTTCGGCGATACACAATTCCATGAGACGGTCCCTCAGCAAGACAGTCGATCGCTCGAACCCCTGCTTGGCCCGACGTTCGGCCTCCTGAGCCAGCCGTTCCGCGTCTTCTAGGTACTCGTGAGCCCGCCAACCATCTTCGAGCTTCTTCAAAGCACGCTCCAGGCTAGCAGAAGCTCGGAAGACCCTTTCGGCCTCCTGAACGATCAGCTCTTTATCCGTACGGGAAGCTTCAAGTTTAGACTCCAAGAAGGAAAGCTTCTTCTGGAGTTCGAGGATCTGCTCCCTTGTATCAATTATTCTGCGAGAGGTGACCGCTTCCCGAGCTAGGCAATCCTCACTCCTACGGCTCAGCTAATCATATTGAAGAGATAGGTCACCGAGGTCCTTCATTATAACTGGCTTGGACTCATCTCGTGTAGCCCTCACCTTCTCTAGGACAGTGGTAAGGAAGCCCCGCTCCTGATCTATTGTCGCAGACAGATCAGCTTGCCGCAGCACTTGAAACTAAGCCACAAGCTGATCAGCCTCTAATAATTTGGGCTCCAGAAGCGCAGCTATCCCTGCCCCACCAGGGAGGGCTTTAAGAATATCAATTTGGCCTCGGGCACATTGTCAGGCCAAAGCAAAGGGGGTCCCCCGCTCTACAGCTGCTTCGACCCCTCTCTTCAAGTGGCAGTAGAAACTATTAACTACATCCTGCGATGCCTCATCTAGAACTTCCGTAGAGGATGGCGTCAGAGGAAGTGTAGCTGGCAGTATCGAAGGAGATACGCCAGAACCTGCCGCCCCCGCCACCAGGGAAACAAATTCTGAACGAAAAGACGCATGAATAGCAGCTAACTCCTCCTCCACGACCCGGAGAACCTGGATACTCGGCAAGGCAGAGAGGTCGACCCCCGAAGCTACATGAGCATAGTAGGACGTAAGGACCACTGCTCTCTGCCTCGGCTGTGCCACCATTTGATCTCCCGAGCTCGATCCAGCGGGAGGCCCCTCAATATAAGTCGGAAGAAGAGGGGGCACACTCACTCCCACCAGATTCCTGCTAGTAGAGACTTCTCCGACAATATCCGTCATCGGCAGGGAAGAGGCAGGACCTGTATGTCCAGAGCAACCATCAATCAACGTAACCCGAAGGATGTGATGATAGAGCCAATGGGCCTCCTCACTAGTCAAAATTTGGCTTATCTTACCAGGGAAGGGTTGTGATGGCTGAGGCTCGCTCACAGCCGCCATAATCCCCTCACCAGCAACCTCCAAGCCGAATTCAGTTGGCTCTTCTGCCCCAGCCGCCCCGGAAGGAGATACGACTGGATCAGTGTCACCCTGCTAAAATTTAACCGTCTCGGGGACGGGTTTAGCGGAGCCCCCATCGCCCTGCGTCGAGGCCTCAGCAATGTAAGATCCCTCAGCTGTCGCCGAGAGGGCCCCGGCAGAAATAATCTCGACATACATGTCACTAATTAAAGTATTCATGGCCGGATTGACTTCAAAAATAGCGGTCGATTCTCGAGAGCCCGATTCTTCTGATGCCTACAAGAGGAAAGGAAAATGATTAAAATCAAAGTTCAGGAGAAAGGAAGAACTGAATAAAGATGGTAGTAACTCGATTTACCTCCGAAGCGGTGTCGACGTCCTTGCCTCTCTCCTTTATAGTTAGCTTGCGACGCCTGATCGCAGCCCATTTCTGGGAGTAAGGAATGTCGCCAACAGAGGAGATTTGCCTGCTACGTTTCTGTACAGGACCAGGAGCAATAGGTGGCTGATCCACCACCATCTCATTTGGCACGACAGGTGGCTGATCTGCCACCATCTTATCTGACATAACAGGCGGCTGATCCGCCCCAACATCTTCTACCGGAGGGGAAGAGTTATCTGTATCGTGCTCATCATTCTCTTCGTTCGCATTTGTGGACTCCGAGTCAGGCACAGGAACCGCATTCGCCCTCCTTTTCCTCGTCTTAGACCCCTTGCGCTTCTCCGCCAAGCCGGTACCCACAATGAAACTGGTACTCGGGTCAAAATTAATGGAAGGCTTACTCTCCGTAACATGGTATAATGTTGCCATATATAAAATCTCTCCTGGCGCTTCACTATCAGGGATCGAAAAGGTGGTTCGGGTATGAACTGTGTCATAATAGTGCCAGGCCCTGATACCATCCAGGACGCTACATTCAAAGCCCAGGCAAGAGCTGGGACTGTCAAAGAACAACTGGCTATACCCGAACTGGCAGAAGAACCTGCTGGACAAGTAGGGCTCCAGGTAGACGACGTTGCGGTTACGATATACTAAGTGTGCTGGACGAATATTATGCAGCCAAAGGAGCAGTTTCTCAGGTAAAAGGAGAGAAGGTTCGGTACCATCAACATGCACGCTCCTCACTTCTTCAACAGTAAAACGAGGAACAAACACAAAAAAGTCGTATCCATTCACTCTCGCCAGCGCCGTCCGACAGGCTGGCATGGTGCTGTACTCCCAGGGCTGATGGTGGAATCAGAAAATGAAAGCATCATCAGCCGTAACGCTGTCTTCTGCTCCAGGCCTCATCAAAGACCGGCAGTACATTAACAGCCACCCCATTAGATAATGGTATGGCAGCTCTATGCGCTTAAAATCTATTGCCGTATTACGAGCGATGACCTTGGACGAAAAGGCATGAAGACTATGGTGTATGCTACAGACCATGGCTGGAAGAAGAGCCAGCTTGGCCCCAAAGACCAGCTTTACGGCATGGAGGATAAAGTGGCGACTGATCCTCTAAATGGAACCTGCCCCTCCGGAGACTACGCAATTCCGTAGCTACACCATTAGGAATCCCGCCAAGAGCCCCTTCTCCGACAGTCGCTGAGTACCATGATAAAAATAACTAAAGAAGTCAGTTTTACTCCCAAATGTGTCGCCTTTGGACCTCGATCTCTTGGCAGTCGACACCAGGTTTTGTACCTCCTCCTGGGTTTGAGGATCTCGAGAAGAAACCCGACCTGAGGCGCCTAGAGTGAAAAGGTATGAGACCTAGGTCATGGTGTGGGGAATGCTCCCTTCCAAGCTACCATCCTTCTTGATAGCCGTCTGGTGGCAAGTACTGTGGTGACATAACAATTCCCGATACACGGCAACGAAGCCCGGGAACTACCGATCCAAATCCTCGAGCTCTTCGCTCGTAGGGGTGTACACTATAAAGACTTCTTCCCCACAGGGCAGCTTGGAAATAACGTACATCTCATGGAGAGCAAGTCCCAGCTCCCCTCAGGGCGTGAAGAAGGTTTCCGTTCTCCGGTTGTACATCTCCAGGAGAACCATGAACAACAGCTTATTTATGGGTAGACCATGACAGATGCCCCGAATGGCGTGGTAGAGGCCGATCTTACACAGAAAAGCCTTCTGCTTCCGCAGAATCCACGTAGTCAAGTTGGCCCACGCAGGGATAGGGTTTATCCAGTTCAGCAACGCCAACCGACCGACGGGATAGGACCCTTTGTGAGCAAGCTGTTCAAGAAGGTATCAGCCTGAGAAAATATGAAATTGGGACCCGTTACGTTTATAAAGGTACCCGGAGCCAGTCCCATCATGTACCGACTGACCGGCTCCCTTCCCGTATAAGCCGACCCTAAATTCCTATTGTAATGGATGTTTCCCACAAACATCCCCGACTTGCTTGGAGTCAAGGAGTCTACCATCTTTCTGTCTAGCGGTAACATGTTGAACCAGGACAGAAAAAAATGACGCTCTATCGGAGGGATATGGATCTCCACCCCGTCAAGAGAAAAGTCCCAGCTCTCGGATATATCCAGCACCCGGGTGTTCTTTACAGACAAAGCATCCCCAAAGAGGACAGCAGGCTTCAGGTATTCCCCATCCAATTGCCCCGAGTTCATCATGGCGCAGAGAAAGTGTAGGACTGTTTCTTGATAGCATTCAGCCGCTCCAAAGGCTCTTTTGGAAGCTGGTTCGTCACATACTCGACTATATGATCATACCTATAGCCCAAAGCAGATTGGGCGTGCCCCACCAGAGGTTCTCCAGCAGCATTAACTGGCAGATTCACTGAAGAAAGACAAAAGAAACAAGTTAAAGGATGGCTAAAATAAAACTACCGAGTGCTTTGGCTTACATGAGCTTATGCGGCTCTGTTTAAAGACGAGCTTATGCGGTTCTGTTTTAAAAGAGCTCATGCAGCTTTGTTTGAACGCGAGCTTATGCGGCACTAAGTAGCGTAAGCTTATGCGACTTTGTTTAGCGTGGGCTTATGCGGCTCTACTTAGTGGAGCGTTATGCGGCTCAAATCAGAGGAGCTTATGCGGCTCAGTTTAGTATAGCCTCATGCGGCTCAGTCCAGACGAACTTATGTGGTCCTGTTTAAGGGGGCTTCATGCGGTTCGATTCAGAGGGACTTATGTGGCTCTATTCGATAGGTCATTATGCGGTTCAGTTTGTGAAGTATCTATACGGCCACTAGACAAATCCCATATGGCACGGACATGGGGTATACCCCCATGCGGCTCGGACATGGAATGTACATGCGGCCCATACAATTTGAACAGTTCGATGAAAATGAGGAACGGATTAAAGGCTTGTGCATAAAGCATACAACAGAGCCGTATTTATTAGGGTTTCGAAGTATACGATCCACCCAAACCCTTACCAGCAATGGTGGGGTGAACGTCGGGGTGAACTTCAGGCACCGTGGCTGACGAAGAAGCCACTCCCTTACCCCCTCGCCGTGGCTGTAGAAGACTTGGGGGCCATTACTGATCGATGGGCGGAGAAAGAAAGACGAAGGCAGCAACTTAGGGCAAGAAGAGTTGAAGACGACAGAAAGTAAAGAAGTCTTCCCGTTCCACAAACCCTCTTATTTATAGGCAGACAAAAAGGGGGCACATGAACCGACGGACGCCTCGATCCTCGTGCTGCATAAAGAACAGAATCGACCCTTCGGGCATCGAGGAAAATTTGGATAATTAAAACCGACTCTTGGGATCCTGCCCCAAAAGGCGGCTTTAAATCCAAAGCAAATCAAGAGCAATTAATAAAACGCATACGTGACAGGAGACACACACGTGGCAGAGAGTCTATGCTGCCAGACAGTCCATGCGGCTGGACAGTCCATGCGGCTAGGACGTCCATGCGGCTAAGAAGTCCATACGGCTAGGAAGTCCATGCGGTCAGAATATCCTCTGCGGCCAGAAAAGCTTATATATAGCCATGCTTCTTATTCAAAGTATTTCAATTTTGTAAATTGAAAACTTTGATGGGGGTCTTGTAGAAGCATGGAAAAAAATAAGGAAATCCCATACGGCTCAAAGCAGAAGGAGCCTCATGCGACTCATAAGTCCTTCAGGATCCCATGCGGTTCACAAACAGAAGGAGCCTCATGCGGCTCCAAAAGTCCTTCATGCGGCTCGGATGGCTCCATGCCATGTGGCCTCACGTTGTTCGATCCGACAACTGGCCATAAAGCAGCAGCTTAGATTAATTACTCTGACGGCAGCCCTGACAATGACAGCTCTGACAAATGAAAGGTCTGACATAAAATTCGAAATGATGACTCTGACATAATAGCGTGCTTCTAGGGAAAAAAAGAAAATCTTTTATAGCTGGTATGATCCGTCAAGTCCAAAGCTCCCTATGCGGCTGCCACTCCTATGCGGCTGACACCCCTATGCGGTTGCTCTTTTCATGTGGTTGCTCTACTCATGCGGCTGCTTCCATCATGCGGCTTCTACTTTCATGTGGCTGCTTCTTCCATGCGGCTGCCACCTTCATGCGGCTGCTTCCTTCATATAGCTGCTACCTTCATACGGCTGCCACCTTCATGCGGCTGCCTCCTTCATGCGGCTGCTACCTTCATGCGGCTAGGAGTGTGGGGGCCACCCATATGCGGTTCATTTAGAGACCGTATTCATGCGGCTCTGTCAGGACATCCCACTCACGACAGTTGAGACACGTGGCGGTCCTCATGACAGTTGAGATACGTGGCGATCCTCATGACAGTTAAGACACGTGGCTGTCTTATCCCCTCGGAATTATGGCTGCTCGCAAATCATAACAACCAGATTTAGTGCAATCACCATAATTACTCGGATCAAATCAGATTTGTTGTAATTAAGCAAATTGAACACATGGCGGGAGATCCGAGCTTGTCATAGAAAATTATGAAGATTCATTGCAATCAGTATTAATTGCCCATATAGATTTGGCACAATCAAGAATTAACGGCCCAGATGTAATGCAATCAAGATTAATGGTCCAGATGATTCGCCGCCGACTTTTTAAGGGGGAATCATTGCAAACCCTAATAATCACACCCCCACTTCTATAATAGCAAGGTGCCATTCCCTTACAAACCCTGGAGAATTCAGAAGAAAAAGAGAAAGAGAATTCCACTCTCCACCCGGCTGGACACACAGAAAGATAAAGGCACACGCGCAGAAGAGTCTTTTCACAAGTCCCGAGAGCATTTCTTCATCAGAGTCAAAGCTACGTCCGATCATCCAAGGAGTAAGGCAGAGCTATCGTCGCTTTTTCCAGCCTCTATCGTCACCCCCAGAATCAAAAATAAACAATCGTACTTAGATTGCTGTACCTAGGTTTTCATTCCTAGGCTTTCTTTGTATTAGCGAGTTTGTATTGTGAGTCTAAGTTCGGTCCTCCTATAAAATTATTCTGCACTTTTATAATCAATGGCAAACAGCCATCTGGATGCTGGCTTAGAAACTGTTGTTGTACGAGAACTCCACCAGGTGCAGGTGATCTTCCTACGAACCACGGAAGTCGAGGGTACAAGATCCCAATATATCATCCAAGGTTCATATGGTACGCTCTGACTGACCATCCGTCTGCGGATAATAAGCTGAGCTGAACTAGAGGAGAGTTCCCAAACTCTCCTGCAGACTACGCCAAAAGTGCAACGTAAACCTTAAATCTCTGTCCGAGGTGATAATAGCTGGTACTCCATGAAGTCTGACGATCTGCCTGAGGTACATCTCTGCTAGCTGAGCTGTCGACTGACCAACTCCGAACGGGAGAAAGTGGGCCACCTTCGTGAGCCTGTCTATAATAACCCAAATAGCATCTCTACTGGCTGGGGACCTAGGTAATCCAGTCACAAAATCCATGGTTATATGCTCCCATTTCTATTCTGGAATCGGCAAGAGCTGAAGAAGTCCAGCTGGCCTCTGATGTTCAGCCTTAATCTATTGGCAAACCAAGTACCGAGAGACAAACCGGGCTATCTCCCTCTTCATGCCATTCCACCAAAAGTGCTGACGGATATCACGGTACATCTTCGTACTGCTCGGATGAATAGAATACTGAGAACTGTTACATAAAGACGCTTTCCATGTCGAAGTGTACCATCTTCATGAATATATAACTCTGGTCGTCGTCCTGCCTCACACTCTGCTCTGAGTCGCTGAAGCTTGGAATCTGTTGACTGCGCCATCCGGATCCTCTTAACTATACTGGACTAAACTTGCATGCTGGCTATCAACGCCACATTGGTAGAAAGGACAACTTCAATACCCATCTTCTGAAGATCTGCTAACAACTCTGGCTACGTTGTGAGGAGATAAACTCCAGCTTTTCTGCTCAACGCATCTGTAACAACGTTGGCCTTTCCAGGATGATACTGCAGGCTGACATCATATTCCATCAGTAGCTCTAGCCACCTTCTCTGACGCATATTGAGATCCTTCTGAGTAAACACATACTTCAGACTCTTGTGATCGGTAAAAATCTCCACCCTATCTCTATATAAGTAGTGTCTCCAAAGCTTAAGTGCAAACACTACTGCTACCAGCTCCAAGTCATGGGTTGGATAATTTCTCTTATGATCATTAAGTTGACGTGATACATAAGCTATTACCATCCCATGCTGCATCAAAACACATCCTAAAACTCTGTCTGAAGCATCACAATATACTAAAAATCCTTTGGCCCCATCTAAAAAAGTGAAAATGGGTGCCATAATCAAACCTTGCTTCAACTTCTCAAAAGAATCATGACATTCTGCTGTCCAAGCAAACTGGACATCCTTGCGGGTCAACTGGGTCATAGGCGCTGAAATTCGAGCAAAATCTGAAATAAATTGCCGGTAGTAGCCGGCCAAGCCAAGAAAACTACGAACTTCTGCAACTTTACTGGGTACTGGTCATGTCTCAATAGCCACGGTCTTCTGGGGATCCACTTCTACTCCTCCTCTAGTAATGATATAACCCAAGTATGAAATGCGATCGAGCCAGAACTCGCATTTACTGAACTTGGCATACAACTGGTGCTCCCTGAGAATCTGAAGAACTAGACGGAGATGCTGCTCATGCTCTGCCTCACTTTTGCTATAGACCAAGATGTCATCTATAACACAATCACGAACTGATCCAAGTATGGAATGAAAATACGATTCATGAGGTCCATGAAAACAGCTGGCGTATTGGTTGCTCCAAATGACATAACAAGGAACTTCCAATGCCCATACCTCGATCTGAATGCTGTCTTCGGGATGTCCTGCTCTCTGACTCTGATTTGGTGGTATCCTGACCGCAAATCAATCTTCGAGAATACTGTTGCCCCCTTTGAGTTGATCAAACAAGTCATCTATCCTCGGGAGAGGATATCTGTTCTTGATTGTCACTGAGTATAAGGTACGATAGTCAATATATAATCTGGATGTACCATCATTCTTTTTCACAAGAAGCATCGGGGCTCCCCAAGGCGATCTACTTGTACGAATGAATCCCTTGGTTCTGAGTTCTTCAATCATCTTGTACAATATCTCTAATTTTGGCGACGCCATCCTGTAGACTCTCTTCGACACTGGGGCTATCCTTGGGATCAAGTCTATGGTGAACTCGATCTCTCGCTCGGGCGGCATACCTGGAAGCTCTTCTGGAAAAACATCTGGAAACTCCTCGACTATCCGGGGTAACTGTATTGCTGCTACGGCCATCCGTAATATTGGAGAAGAAGGTTCAACTTCTCCTCGGGAAAAGGAAAACTCTGTCTCGCCTGGAATGCTAAAAACAACCCTGCCAATATGGCAGTCTATCCTAGTATACTTGTTCCTAAACCAATCCATCCCTAAGACCACATCATAATCGGCCATCGGAAATTCTATCAATCTAGCGGGGAACTCTTTACCACTAACTATGATCCGACACGAGAAAAATACTCTATCTACTCCCACAAGACCGTTACCAGTAAGTATATTAAGCCTTACTGATAAGGACTCGGGCTCTAATCCTATCCGTGTCGCGAATCGTGCAGACATAAATGAATGCGATGCACCAGAATCAAATAACACTGACGCTGGGAAGGAGTTAACGAGAATAGTACTTGCCACTACCTCACTTGGTGCCATTCCTTCTTCCACGGTCATCGCCATCGCCTGACCATGCCCTCTGGGTGCGGGTCCCCTCTGCTGGAAACCTCTCTGGCGGTTCTGAACCTGGGCTTGGACTTGTGCATACTGTTGGGGGTTCTGCTGCTAAAATACTTGGGTCTGAAGCGACAAGGGCCTCGGCAATGGGTACTGCTACTACTACTGGACTGGTGCTGGTCCTCTCACCGAAGGACTAGAAAAGTTGGACGATGATAAACTACCCCTATTCAGGCAGGATCCTATCTTGTGATATACTGCCCCACAAGCTAGGCACAATCCCTGCGCCCTGCAACACTCTGCTACCACATGTCCTGGCTTCGCACAATGAGTGCAGCCCATTACAGAAGTCTGTTTCTGCTTCTGAGGGTTCGCCGGGGTTGAATGCTGAATCGATGTCACTGAGGCCGCCCGCCTCGGAGTTCCAATGGTCAAAGCCCTAGCAGCCGGGGCTGGTGCTGAAGACTGGTTCATCTGGCCGTGAGATCGCTTCCGACCTTCGGTCTGGTCCTCGATCCTCTGGAAGGTATACTCATGCCCCCTACCTGCTCTCAATACTGCATCGAAAGTCTAATGATCAAACTGCTCCACTGCCAATAAAATCTCTAGATGGAGCCCCTGCTGGAACCGCTGGACTTTATCAAACTCGGTCGCTACCAAGGTGGAAGAAAACCGACTAAGTCTGGAGAACTCGGCCGTATATCCGTCGACCGTCCTTCCCATCTACTTCAGATTGGTGAACTTCGTCTGTAGGTCGTACCGAGCTACAACATCAAAATACTTGGTCTAGAATCTCTCTCGGAATACTGCCCAGGCAATAGGTGCCACTAATCCAATGGTCTGTGCCGCCCACCAGCTGCGGGCCATATCCAATAACTGTAGGCGCACCACGGCCACCTTCTCATTTTCGGGCGTCTTCGCCGCTTCTAGAATAACCTCAGTGTCCTGAAGCCATGCATCAGCAGCAGTAGCATCTTCGTTGTCATCGAAGAAGGGATGGTTCAGGCGCTTGAAGCTGTTGGCTGCACTGTTACCTTGATGACCGCCTATGGTCAGAGCATCTTGTACTGCCTGGTGCAATACATCACCTCGACGATCTTGAGAAGCTAACAATATCCTAATGAGACCCACCAAGGTGCCATCATCAGGCTCTGTAGGCTGGATGGGCTGAACTAGTGGCTCTTCATCCCCAGTAGGCAAAACTCTGGAGGCTACTCCTGAATGCTGGGCTTGATCTCCGGGTTGCTGCTGGTCCACAGGAGGTACTCCGCCTTGCTGATTGGCAGGTCCTGGAACAATACCGCTGAAGAAGACAACATAGGAAAGAATAAGGAAGGACCAGGACAGATCAAAGATACAAGCATGTGATCAGGTCGAGAATCCAGGGATTTAGAGGGTATGAGCAGATATCAAGGGCGAGTATTGATTGAGACATCTATTCGGTAAACCCTCACATATCTTGATTTTTAAGACCTGTATGGGCCATCACTTAAACCATGTAATACCCCAGAACCAGAATACTGGAGTGCGGGGGCATACATAGCCAGCAGCGTATATTGAAATGGAATCCATCTTCCTATACGGTCACGGCTGTCTAGATATATGAGAGTTTAACTACAAGCCATCAGCCTCTTATGGTCATGAACAAGCCTATTGTCTCAATCTCAAGCAAGTAATAACAGTTATAAGATGTCAGAGCACGAAATATACAATGGTAAGGCGTCCCATACATTATATATTTGGATGATCATGAAGCTAGTCATTACAAAATATAAAAACTAGCAAGAGTTTCAGTCATACATGATCAACCCTAGGATTTGCTAATTATTTTACAGCCCGTAGGCAGACAGTAAGTAAAATGCAATCGAGCTAACACGTGCTCGTCGGCTAAACGCCTCAAAAGAATATTTTTACAATAGAGTGGGAGAGCCAAAATAAATCCACTTATTGCCAGGATTCCTTCTAGTGGTCACCATTGGCTGGAAGGTCGGTAGATCCTCTAGAGCTGCTCTAAAATATGGCCATGCAAAACCAGCTGGGTTGGATCCCAGAAAGAGCAAGTGCCACAAAGGAGGCTTCACTTAAGAACTAAAATCAGCAATTAGCACAAGAGTATAAATAAATAGTAAGAACTGAAAATATAAAAAAAATATCAGGATGATATACGACGAAATAACCATAGAACTATTCAGATAACCAAGTTACAACCCGTAAACCAAACAAGGACCGGGGTTGTAACCGTTCATCTGAAAGGAACTTGGTTTCCCACCATTTATCGATAAGGTAAATATAAGCAATTCGGTCATGTAACAATCTTGTGCAAGATCAGGACAAGACTAGACTGATTAGACTCCATCCAACATTCACGGCCATGTAATAAGTACGCTTAATACTTTAACTAACTAGGGTTATCATAGGCCTAGTTACTAGCAAGATGCAGTGAGATTATTTGTCACTCCCCGTTCCCAGAATACGTATTTTTAATACATGTACTACTTTAATATATTTACTTTATTTAATATTTATCATGTATTGTTCTATAATTAAACCCCTTTAATTTCATGTTAATTAATTTTCTATATTTTACTTTCCTGCTTTTGTACTCTGCTTTAGCTAGACCTTGGGTTCGGCTTGGTTTGGTTTAGTTTAGTTGGTTCAACATGAACCGAATCAAACCCCCCACCTACTACCAACCCTTCCATTTAAAGCCCCATCCCCTTTTTCTCTCTCCATAACTCTTCTTCTTCTTCTTCTTCATCACTCTCTCCACCTACCAACCGTAGGCAAGTACATCTTGCTTCACATGAGAACCCATATTTTTATGGTTCATTATTCTTCCTCTCATGATTCTAAGAGAGTTTAGTACTTAGCATTTTTATTTCCTTGGCTCATTTCTTGTAGATCTAAGTTTATTTTATTTTCGGTTTTCTTGGGTTTTGATCGACCAAACTTACTTGTTTTTTAAAAACTAATTGTTTTTTGTTATAGAGAATTCAATTCTACCCAATTTTGACCTTTGAAAAGTTGGATTTGGACTTGTTTTGACCAAGATATGGACTTTTGAAGCTTTATGTTCAAACCATGGAGTTCTTGCTGTTTTGGAGAAGACAGTGAGCAGTGTGCTCGAGCTTTTTAGCTTACGCCACTGAGTTGCGTGCACTCTTTAGCGCAGCGCAGTCTGACCCAAACGCAGCCTTTTGGAGGCGTATGTCTTCCATACGCTCATTTGGGTGATAAGGAGTCGTATGGACCTCATACGCTACCTTTTGGAGGCGTATGTCTTGCATACGCTGACTTGAGCATAGCATGACATGAGCGTAGCATGACTTGAGTGTAGCATGACTTGAGCGTAGCCTGACTTGAGCGTAGCATGACTTGAGCGTAGCATGACTTGAGCGTAGCCTGACTTGAGCGTAGCATGACTTGAGCGTAGCCTGACTTGAGCGTAGCATGACATGGGCATAGACCAACCTTGGCATAATCTAACCTTGGTGTTTCTATTACTCTATAATAGTTGACTTTCATGCCTTGTTACAAATTAACATTGATTGTTAATTTTACTAATAATTGCTCATACATTCCTAGTTGGAACTAAGAGACTGGCTAGTCGTCTTATTGAATTGAATGAATGAGACACGTTCATATTAACTATGAACTATTACAATCGACTGGCTAATCCCGAACCTCGGCATACGGACACATGCATGCTTCAATCTAATTAATTATCTATTTATTTATTTTCTACAAACCGTAGCATGTGTGCTTATGGTCAAGGCATGATTATTCCGTGGTAAGTTTTGGTTGTTGTATTACGCTATGTAAGACCTACAACCTAGTCGCACGGGTATCGTTGTAGAGTTGAGCATATCGTACCCCGTACGAAAGTACTCATTTGAATGACCATGATCCACGGCATGGGATTTCACTCAATATAGAGACTATTAAGTTAAATAAATTAATGATTGCATAGAGAGAATGGATTTCCGAGTTCTTACATGGCAGCCCTCTTGGGACTAGTAGTGCCCGACAGGCCGGCTGGTCCCCGCGGATACTGCAAATCTGCCACACGGGCAGGGAGCGGTATCTGGTTATATTATTTATTGTATATTGTATATTGATGACGGGCGTCCCGCTGGGACTCGTCTAATTTATGATTTGGCGCAATTGATTGACTGGGTAAACTAGCCTTGCTTGCACATAGTAAGAACTGAGGAATCTCTATTGCATAAATTCCAGGATAACTTGGAACGTACAGTAGCAAGCTGTAGTAGTTGTATGGCCGTTTAAATCGATTTGTTTGTGTACTGTCTCTACTCTGATGACTAACTAAGATGATCGGAATATCAGGACATGACGGGTCAACTTCTGTCCTTGTTTGGTTGGGAAGTTGGTTCGAAGTGTCGTGATATGATGTGAATCCCGGTAGCCACCAGAGATCTATTTATTATGTTTCCTATTTATTGGTTTATTCCTCATATCGTGCTTCATTGTGGTACTTGCTATTAGAGGCCTAACCTCTCTGGTTATGTATGGCCAGATTTAGAGCCAATTTCCGAGGATCCAACTTACTTCTACCTCCAAGATGGTCAACACTAGAGGGATGATCGCAGGAGGACTCGAGTGGGTTTCTTACTTCCCCGCTCGTTTTGTTATTTCACCTTATACTTTGCCGTTTGGCACCGACATGTTAGTCGGATCGTCTTGTACTTACTTTTACATAATTGTAACTAAAGTCAGACTGTAGCTGATAACAGTTGTGTATACCTTGTTACATCATCTGGCTATGTTTTGTAAAGCCAGATCTCAAGAACATTTTGACTGAGCATTTGGGATGCCTTACTGCTTTATCTTACATGTTCTCTATTTCTGTTTCCTTGTTCGAATGATTGAGACAATAGATGTAAAGTGACCATAGTAAAACCTTCATGTAGTATGCACCCCCTCGTCTTGTTAGACAGCATTGATCGTATTATACGGTATTCATCTACCCATAATATGTAGCTGGCTGAGTCATTCCCCCGCTCTCCAGTATTCTGGTTCTGGGGCATGACAAGGTTTTAGTGGTGGCCCATACAGGTCTGATTTCAGACTTGTGGGGTGTTTTGATTTATAGGATGTCTCAATCACACATGTTTCCCCTTGATCTCGCGATTCGTTGTTCTCAATACCAGCTTGACATTCCAATATCCTTTGACTTCATTGATCTTCCCTGTCCGGTCATTTGATTATTCTTTTGGCCCTTTTCTTAGGGGTACCTCGTCCGTATTTGTCAGAGCTGGACAACAACAACATGGACAGCATGGACAACCTGACCAAGTTGGTCAGCAACAAGGGCCAGTACTACCCCAAGAGACTATCTAAGAAGAAGTGATAGTGGAACCAGCAGTTGGACCGCAGTATCTGGAGGTTCCTACACCACCGATAGTTCCGCCTACCCTGTGGAAGTAGACACCCTGGCCCTTCTGGAGATCATGAGAGGAATGATGGCTACTCAATAACACCAGGTGTTAGCCCAGCAGCGCATGCACGCTCAGTTACAAGAGCAGAATGTACTACTCAACCAAGGATTACAGACGGCATTGGAAAGAGGGGCGAGGCCAGATTCAGGAGCATCAACCAGGTTTTGCAAGTACAACCCCCGCCATTTCGAGGGCACGGAGGATGCCATTTCAACAGATGTGTGGCTTAAGGACATTGAGGCTATTCTGACAGCCGTTAAGGTGCCGGCGGAAGAACGTGTGGATCAGGTGAAGTTGTTACTTCAGGATCTCGCACGAGATTGGTGGGAATCAGAGGAAGTAGGTATCAGACGTCCCGTTGTTTGGGACGACTTTACAGCAAGATTCAAGACGAAGTACTATGGAGTTGTGGCGCAGTTTGAGCTACAACAGAAATTTATCAACCTCAAGTAGGCCGGCAAGACGGTAGATGCTTATGCAGTGGAGTTCTGCAGATTGAGTAGGTTTGCCCCAGAGATGGTAGCGATGGAGCACCAGAGGGCGATGAAGTTCCAGCAAGGGTTTCATCTTGAGCTCTTACAATTGATAGAGGGGCACAATTACCAGACTTTCGATGAAGTGTTGACGGCAACTCGAAGGCATGAGATCACCATTCAGAGGATCACGGCTAGGACTGGAGGTCAAAAGAGATCCCACAGTCAGATTGAAGGAGGAGGGGGAGCAGCACCCCGGGCAACAGCACCATCCCCTGGCATTCGTATCCACGATGTGGTGATACGAGGGCCAGTACCACCACCCAGGCAGCAGCAGCAACAACCGAGGAAGAACCAGCAACCCCCAGCGGGCTGCACTTATTGTGGGAAGTTAGGGCACACTAGAGATGTGTGTCGGGCATTGAACGGACTGTGTTTGATATGTGGAAATCCAGATCATCGGGTTACCATATGTCCTATGAATTCGAGGTCAGGAGGACCAGTGCAGCAGTTTCCTGCTCTGCCAGCACCAGGGGAAGGATAGTATCGAGGACCAGCGGTAGCAGTAAGACCGTTGGCACAGCGCCCGTTAATGCCGCAGGCTCAGATGTTTCGGCAGCAGGGAC
The DNA here is from genome assembly GCA_029216955.1 of Iris pallida. Classification (NCBI taxonomy): domain Eukaryota; kingdom Viridiplantae; phylum Streptophyta; class Magnoliopsida; order Asparagales; family Iridaceae; genus Iris; species Iris pallida. Next base: position 49,362 of record JANAVB010019964.1, read on the forward strand.
CGCCGATGCAGCAACACCAGCATAGACCACCCCAGCATCATCAAGGAAGGGGCCAGCAGCACCACCAGGCTAGGCCACAACATGGGAACCAGCAAGGAGGTCGAGGGCAGGCATTCACTCTGTCCTTGGAGGAGGCATTAGCATCGGGAGATGTTGTGGCAGGTAACATTCTCGTTGCCTCATATCTCGCAGTAGCATTGTTTGATTCAGGAGCATCACACTCATTTATGTCTGCACAATTTACGACACGGCTAGGAATGGAGTCCGAGGCATTGCTAGCGAGGTTGAATATACTCACTGGTAATGTGCTCGTAGGAGTTAGTAGAGTTATTCTAGCATGTAGCGTTGTAGTTTGCGGGCATTCCTTGCCCGCCTGGTTGATAGAATTTCCTGTTGGAAATTTTGACGTTATCTTAGGCATGGACTGGCTGAAAGACAGTCATGCGACAATAGATTATCGTAGAGGGAGTGTATCTTTTGATATTCCAGGCATGAAGAGGTTAACCTTAGTTAGATCAGAGGCAACTCAGCAAGGACAGGGGGTAATAACGACAATGGAAGAAGTTCAGGTTCCGAAGATAGTTGAAGAATTTCTAGACATATTTCCCGAAGAACTTCCCGGTCTGCCACCGGTTAGAGATATTGAGTTCAGTATAGAATTGGCACCTGAAACTAAACCGATATCAGATCGGATATACAGAATGGCGGATTCGGAGCAGGCCAAGGTATATCAACATATAGAGGAACTGAAGTAGAAGAAGTTTATCCAAGCTAGCATATCGCCATGGGCAGCACCAGTGGTACATGTGGGGAAGATGGATGGGTCATTCAGATTGTGCATTGACTACAGGAAGCTTAACGCGGCAACAGTAAAGAACAAGTACCCACTACCCAGGATCGACAACTTGTTTGATCAGTTGAGCAGAGCTAGAGTTTTCTCCAAGATAGATCTTCGGTCAGGCTATCACCAAGTGAGGGTTCGGAAGGAGGATATTCCTAAGACATCATTCAGATCGAAGTATGGGCATTATGAATTTTTAGTAATGCCGTTTGGTTTGACCAATGCTCCAGCAATATTTATGGATTTGATGAACCGCATCTTTATGCCGTACTTAGATCAGTTTGTCGTGGTGTTTCTCGATGACATTCTTGTATACTCTGCTAGTGAAGAGGAGCATGAAGACCACCTTTGGAAAGTGTTACAGGTTCTGAGAGAGAACCAGTTGTATGCCAAGCTCAGCAAGTGTGAGTTCTGGATGGATCACATTTCATTTTTGGGTCATATCATATCAGGAGCTGGAGTAGCAGTGGATCCCAAGAAGGTAGAAGCAGTAGAGAGTTGGCCAGTACCCAAGACCGTAGCTGATGTACGGAGTTTCTTGGGATTGGCCAGATATTACAGAAGGTTCGTATCAGATTTTGCAAGACTTTCGGCACCTATGACCCGCTTGACACGAAAGGATGTGCCATTTGTCTGGTCGACAGAATACCAGTCATCGTTTGAGAATTTGAAGCAGAAGTTGATATCAGCGCCTATTCTTACATTGCCAGTTGGACCCGGAGATTTTACAGTATATTGTGATGCGTCAGGTAAAGGACTTGGGTGCGTCCTCATGCAGCACGGGAAGGTGATAGCATATGCATCTAGGCATCTTCGAGACCACGAGAAGAATTACCCAACTCATGACTTAGAGTTGGCAGCAGTAGTATTCGCTTTGAAGCTATGGAGGCATTACTTATATGGTGATCGAGTGGACATGTACACAGACCATAAAAGTCGGAAGTACATCTTTACCCAGAAGGAACTGAACATGAGGCAGAGCAGATGGTTGGAGTTGATCAAGGATTACGACGTAGGAGCTTCAGTATCATCCAGACAAGGCTAATGTAGTAGCAGACGCTCTTAGCAGAAGAGGCGACGTATTTATGTTGATAATACAAAAGCATATCTTAGAAGACCTTCAGGAGATGGGCATATAAGTTATACTTCCTAATGACGTAGGAATTCTGGCAAGTCTACAAGTTCAATCTGACTTAGTAGACCGGATCAAGGCAGCTCAGGCACAGGACCCAAGGATTCAGAAGCTTAGGACAGAATGTGAGTCAGGACTCAGAAAGGAGATGAGAATTCATGAAGATGGTACACTTAGGTTTGGGTCACGTCTATGTGTGCCTAGTGGAGATATCAGACAGGAGGTTATGGCAGAAGCTCACAGTTCTCAGTATTCTATACACCCTGGTGGGACCAAGATGTACCAAGATATCAAGCAACACTTCTGGTGGAACGGAATGAAGAGAGAGATAGCTAGATTTGTTTCCCGTTGCTTGGTATGTCAGCAAGTGAAGGCAGAATAGCAGAGGCCAGCTGAATTATTACAACCGCTTCCTATCCCGGAATGGAAGTGGGAGCATATCACAATAGACTTTGTGACCGGTTTACCGAGATCGCCAAGTGGTAAAGATGCTATTTGGGTGATAGTAGATCGGCTTACGAAGGTGGCATATTTTTTTTCCTTTCAGAGTAGGGCAATCTACAGAAAAGTTGGCAGAGTTGTATATGCAACAGATAGTCAGACAGCATGGAGTCCCTGTCAGTATTGTGTCGGACAGAGATACCCGCTTTACATCACATTTCTGTAAGAGCTTACATCGTAGTCTGGGTACCAAGTTGAGGTTTAGTACGGCTTACCATCCCCAGACGGACGGGCAATCAGAAAGGACAATTCAGACTTTAGAAGATATGTTGCGAGCTTACACCCTAGATTTTGGAGGATCTTGGGAGAGCCACCTGCACTTAGTTGAGTTCTCATACAATAACAGATATCAAGCCAGTATCCAGATGGCGCCATTTGAAGCACTATATGGTAAGAAGTGTAGATCGCCACTAGCATAGGATGATATCGGGGAGAGGAAGATGCTAGGCCCGGAATTGATTGTTCAGACGGTTGAAGTGGTTAAAGGAATTAGAGAGCGACTTCGAGTTACACAAGATCGGCATCGTCATTGGGCGGACCAGCATCGTAGGCCGCTAGAGTTTTCTGTTGGGGACCACGTGTTCCTACGGATCTCACCTACCCGTGGGGTCATTAGATTTGGCGTTCGCGGGAAGTTGAGTCCGCGATACGTAGGCCCATTTGCTATTCTTGATAGGGTAGGCGATGTTGCTTATCGTTTGTCCCTTCCACCTTTGTTACGAGAGGTGCATAATGTATTTCATGTATCTCAGTTGCGTAGGTATGTATCGGACCCAAGCCATATCCTCGATCATTCTGAGCTGGTTGTTGGTACCAACCTATCTTACGAGGAACAGCCGGTGTCTATCTTGGACCGAAGGGAGAAGATACTCAAGAACCGAACAATTAACCTTGTCCGGGTTGCTTGGGGTCATCACTCTTTGGGAGAGTCAATGTGGGAACGTGGGGATGATATCCGATCACGGTATCCGCACCTATTTGACTCACAAGGTATATTTCTTCCTGCATACCTTGACTGTCTTAGCTCCGCATGCTTGTCACCCTATGAGTAGAAATTACTTGATATCGTAGATTGTTAAACATAGATGTATTACTTGCTATTGATATTGTAAAATGATTGCTTGCTTAAAATTACTTGTACTTAGATTAGTTTGACTTTGATGTTTCTATCTTGCTTGGATTTGAAATTCCGAGGACGGAATTTTTCTAAGAAGGGTAGAGATGCCACTTTCCGTTCCCAGAATACGTATTTTTAATACATGTACTACTTTAATATATTTACTTTATTTAATATTTATCATGTATTGTTCTGTAATTAAACCCCTTTAATTTCATGTTAATTAATTTTTTGTATTTTACTTTCCTGCTTTTGTACTCTGCTTTAGCTAGACCTTGGGTTCGGCTTGGTTTGGTTTAGTTTAGTTGGTTCAACATGAACCGAATCAAACCCCCCATCTACCACCACCCCTTCCATTTAAAGCCCCATCCCCTTTCTCTCTCTCCATTACTCTTTTTCTTCTTCTTCATCACTCTCTCCATCTACCAACCGTAGGCAAGTACATCTTGCTTCACATGAGAACCCATATTTTTATGGTTCATTATTCTTCCTCTCATGATTCTAAGAGAGTTTAGTACTTAGCATTTTTTAATTCCTTGGCTCATTTCTTGTAGATCTAAGTTTATTTCATTTTTGGTTTTCTTGGGTTTTGATCTACCAAACTTACTTGTTTTCGAAAACTAATTGTTCCATGTTATAGAGAATTCAATTCTACCCAATTTTGACCTTTGAAAAGTTGGATTTGGACTTGTTTTGACCAAGATATGGACTTTTGAAGCTTTGGGTTCAAACCATGGAGTTCTTGCTGTTTCGGAGAAGACAGTGAGTAGTGTGCACGAGCTTTTTAGCTTACAGCACTGAGTTGCGCGTGCTCTTTAGCGCAGCGCAGTCTGACCCATACGCTGCCTTTTGGAGGTGTATGTCTTCCATACGCTCATTTGGGTGATAAGGAGTCGTATGGACCTCACACGCTGCCTTTTGGAGGCGTATGTCTTGCATACGCTGACTTGAGCGTAGCATGACTTGAGCGTAGCATGACTTGAGCGTAGCCTGACTTGAGCGTAGCATGACTTGAGCGTAACATGACTTGAGCGTAGCATGACTTGAGCGTAGCATGACTTGAGCGTAGCATGACTTGAGCGTAGCATGACTTGAGCGTAGCCTGACTTGAGCGTAGCATGACTTGAGCGTAGCATGACTTGAGCGTAGCCTGACTTGAGCATAGCATGACTTGAGCGTAGCTTGACTTGAGCGTAGCATGACTTGGGCATAGACCAACCTTGGCGTAATCTAACCTTGGTGTTTCTGTTACTCTATAATAGTTGACTTTCATGCCTTGTTACAAATTAACATTGATTGTTAATTTTACTAATAATTGATCATGCGTTCCTAGTTGGAACTAAGAGACTGGCTAGTCGTCTTATTGAATTGAATGAATGAGACACATTCATATTAACTATGAACTATTGCAATCGACTGGCTAATCCCGAACCTCGGCATACAGACACATGCATGCTTCAATCTAATTAATTATCTATTTATTTATTTTCTACAAACCGCAGCATGTGTACTTATGGTCAAGGCATGATTATTCTGTGGTTAGTTTTGGTTGTTGCATTACGCTATGTAAGACCTACAACCTAGCCGCACGGGTATCGTTGTAGAGTTGAGCATATCGTACCCCGTACAAAAGTACTCATTTGAATGACCATGATCCACGGCATGGGATTTCACTCAACATAGAGACTATTAAGTTAAATAAATTAATGATTGCATAGAGAGAATGGATTCCCGAGTTCTTACATGGCAGCCCTCTTGGGACTAGTAGTGCCCGACAGGCCGGCTGGTCCCCACGGATACTGCAAATCTGCCACATGGGCAGGGAACGGTATCTGGTTATATTATTTATTGTATATTGTATATTGATGACGGACGTCCCGCTGGGACTCGTCTAATTCATGATTTAGCGCAATTGATTGACTGGGTAAACTAGCCTTGCTTGCACATAGTAAGAACTGAGGAATCCCTATTGCATAAATTCCAGGATAACTTGAAACGCACAGTAGCAAGCCGTAGTAGTTGTATGGTCGTTTAAATCGATTTGTTTGTATACTGTCTCTACTCTGATGACTAACTAAGATGATCAGAATATCAGAACATGACGGGTCAACTTCTGTCCTTGTTTGGTTGGGAAGTTGGTTCGAAGTGTCATGATGTGATGTGAATCCTGGTAGCCACCAGAGATCTATTTATTATGTTTCTTATTTATTGGTTTATTCCTCATATCGTGCTTCCTTGCAGTACTTGCTATTAGAGGCCTAACTTCTCTGGTTTTGCATGGCCAGATTTAGAGCCAGTTCCCGAGGATCCAACTTACTTCTACCTCCAAGATGGTCAACACTAGAGGGATGATCGCAGGAGGACTCGAGTGGGTTTCTTACTTCCCCGCTCGTTTTGTTATTTCACCTTATACTTTGCCGTTTGGCATCGACATGTTAGTCGGATCGTCTTGTACTTACTTTTACATAATTGTAACTAAAGTCAGACTGCAGCTGATAACAGTTGTGTATACCTTGCTACATCATCTGGCTATGTTTTGTAAAGCCAGATCTCAAGAACATTTTGACTGAGCGTTTGGGACGCCTTACTGCTTCATCTTACATGTTCTCTATTTCTGTTTCCTTGTTCGAATGATTGAGACAATAGATGTAAAGTGACCATAGTAAAACCTTCATGTAGTATGCACCCCCTCGTCTTGTTAGACAGCATTGATCGTATTATATGGTATTCATCTACCCGTAATACGTAGCTGGCTGAGTCATTCCCCCGCTCTCTAGTATTCTGGTTCTGGGGCGTGACATTATTCCAACAGCCACAAGCCCTGCAGACCATCCAAGCTATCCGAACGTAATTTACGGTTGAGTTCAGGTGGGTACATCGTCCAAGAAACGCATGTACCCTTAAGTAGCTTGAAGGGTGCACTACATGACTGTGTGCTAGAACTGTGCCCTACTCGACGGCAAGCTACAAATCCCAGGTGGGGCACCCAGATAACAGGATTGCCTGTAGCTGGGAAAATCTCCTCATGACTACTGGATTATTCTAGTTATTAGCCTTAGTCAATTTCAATAGGTACCCCTCACCGTGGTACTCAGGGGTCCCTGTCCTAAACATGATGTAAGACAAGATTGGTTTATTTGTACAAGCACAATCATCTACGGTGTCCAGGTCATTCATTCTTGTCATGTCAGGTTAGCCGTCGCAACAGCATATCGAGGTATATCATGTCAGGTTTACTTGTCAAGAGTGCGCCACGACGGGCCACTCTCATGTCATGTTACTTGTCAAGAGTGCACCACTACGGGTCACCGTCGTGTTCAGGATACATGTGCAGGATAACATAGTACAAGCATTCTATCAAGAGACCCAAGTTACACAGTGGGTCATAAGGCATGAGCATAATAAAATAATTAAAATAACAAGGCTGGGGGAGAGAAGGAGTCATGCGGCCAGGCTAAGGCCATGCAGCCAAGAATCAGCAGGCTCATGTGACTCGGGTTCATGCGGTCGGGGTTCAAGGGTACATGCGGCTCGGGGAGACTGGGTTCATGCGGCCAGGAGATCGGGTCTTATGCGGCTCGGGATCAGAAGTCCATGCGGCTGGGGAAAGATAGGGTCTTGTGCGGCCAAAAAAAGAGGGGGGCGCATGCGGCTCAGGAGAAGAAGTCCATGCGGCTAGGAACCAATCAGAGCTCATGCGGCCAGGAACCCAAGCAATGTCATGTGGTTGGAAAGGGCTGAGTCTTATGCGGCTCAGAGAAAGTTAACTCATGCGGCTGAGAAGTTAGGGGGGATCTTATGCGGCTCGGAGGGAAGAGTGTCTCATGCGACTAGGAATAAGAGTTCATGCGGCCAGCTAAGCCATACGACCAGGGGAAAACTTGCCGCATGAATTGCCATACGGTCAAGCACTGTTCTTCTTCTCCAATTTCGGAGGAGAAGAACTATGAAGGCCATGCTTTCAAGCTCCATAAATCCTTTATCCGAGGTCCGAATCTGAACTTCCATAGGTCAAACTGGGGCAGAATGAAATTCTCTTCAACATGAAACCATCAAAACTTGGAAATAACAAGGTTAAGTAGATCAAAACCCAAAAAATCTGAAAAGGAAATAAATTTAGATCTATATGAATTTAGCCATGGAAATTAAAAATGCTAAGTACTAAAGTGTCTCAGAATGTTGTAAGGAAGAGAATGGAACAATAAAAGTTGAGTTCCTCCATGAAGCAAGATACACTTGCCTAAGCTCTCCCTCTCTCTCAGGTAGGTGAAGTGTAATGGTGAGGAAGAAGAAAAGTAAATGAGGAAAGAGAAAGGGTTGGGGTAAATAAATAATGATGGTGGTGGTAGGTAGGGGTTGGTTCACAACAAAACTGAACCAAGCCAAACAAGCCGAACCGAACCAAGATGAACCAAGCAATGAAATGCCCAAATAAACCATGCAAGGAGGCATGCAATACGAGATAAAATTACCTACACATATACCAAAATACGTAATACGAACTATGGTCATTACAGCTATAAACTCTGCCGTACTCCGTAGACTATATGATGCAGTCTCTAGCTCGTAAAAATATTGCTTTTCTCTTGAAGGATGCCAGCCTTTGTAGGGGAGTGGCACCCTGCTATTTATAATAGGATGAATTTTGAGCCACATGGTCGGCTTGCGGCCACGTGGCTGGTTGGCACGCAAAGATCCGCTCTCGGGCTGCCATCTGTCGGTTTGTTAGGATTTTGTTGTAGCAAATCTGGGTGGTTGAGGAATCGGTCAGATTGCCATGTGTCCCGTTGCGTATGGTGTTCTCAGTCTTTGATTTTGTGGGGTTGCATGAGACTCATGCGGCTCGGATCACAGTTACATGGAGTTTGGAAACTTTGGGGCCACATAAGCTAGGCCGCATGAAGTTTATGCAGCTTGGATGACGCTCTTTTGGCCGTATAGAGGCGTACGAACCCTGCTTTTAGGCGACGTCTCACTTCTTATGTTTCTTGTCAAAGTGTCAGAACTGTCATGTTTTTGCAAGTACTTGTCAGCTTTATCAGTCGAATTGCTCCTCCTTGGTCGTATATTTTCCTTCCATAGCTGTTCGTCGATGGGCCGCATATATTTTTGAACAGTTATGCGGATGTCTACATGCGGGCCTGTTTGGCCCAAAGTATCTATACGGTAATTTATAATCCGTATGAACTCCATATTTTTCATGTTTCTACAAGACCCCCTTCAAAGTTTCTGAATTATAAATTTGGAATACTTTGAATAGGAAACATGAAAAATATGCCAAGCCGTGGGGAGTCTTCAAGTTGCAGGAAGTAATTTTCTACCTTGAGTTGCAGAGAAATATTGAGCCACAAGGGGATCCTGAGTCGCAGAACAAATCTTGAGTCGCAGGGACGCCTTGCGCTGCAGAGAGTCTGCCAGCTGTCACTGCTATATTTAATTCTCCTGACTTGGTTGTGGATCTATTTTCGAGGAGAAGCCAATGGTTTCTGGGGATATTCCCAAATGTCGAAAACCAAAGAGACGATCGACAATTACTATGGATAAAGTCCCCAAACGTCGCCCCTATCTTAAATGATCTCGAGAATCAAAGAGTCTCTCTTCAGCAACTCTATAAATAGGAGTCATTCAGAGAGAGTCTTTCCTCTTTCACCTTCTCCTCCTTATACTTTCTGCTATGGCTCCAAAAGCTTT
>JANAVB010019965.1:0-16243 GCA_029216955.1 Iris pallida
TTGAGATATAAATTCATGATTTTATCTACGACTAAATTGACTGAATATTTATTGAATCTTAACCTCCGAAGAGATTATGAAAGCCGGAATCTAGCTTGACAAAAAAAGAAAGAAAGAAAGAAAAAAAGGGGTATATAGATATGTTGGAAGAAATTCTTTTACCGAATCCAAAATTTTTGACTTATCAAATTTCTATCGTTGCGATATTGAATTAGACATATGAAAATAGTGAAATTCAAAACTTTTGTAGAGCGATCATTGGAGGTAAAAAGATTTCAAGAGATGATGGTTACAAACCTTGAGAGGATTAATAATATGGAAAGTTGAATATAAAAGGGGATTTATGATTATGACGATATCAAATGAAGGTAAAATTTTGAGTTACTGATCGTAAGTTGGACGGAGAAAACTTTTGCCTATTTGGGAGTTGCACATTTTAATTATTTTGTTGGATGATCGTATGGATCAAACCGTTATTGATGGGTTGTCATGAGATATCTTCTAACTATCCCGTGAATTCAATTCTTCCTCGTTATTTAAATTCTTTCGATTATTCCAAAATTTATTTCATGGTATACTTTGCCATCTCGCCGAAAATTTTGATTGGATTTTCAATCTATCTCCTCCCCCTGCCTACCATATCTATTCCTAAATTTCGAGGACGAAATTCTTTTAAGTTGGGTAGGATATAAACCCCTAAATTTCTACTTTAAATTTTTTATATAAATTGAGTATTTTAAATTTTTTTTACATGGTATTTGTACGTCGCATAGTCGTATTATACGTCGCGTACGAATTTGTCGTATGGGACGTCGCGTATGAGTTCATATTTTTGTATGTCTCGTCGAGTGCGAATAATACGAGGTACATATTTTTGTAAAAATATTTTATTTAAAAAAACCTTGGTTTTTAAATAATAAATAATAAATTTTCGATTACCTAAAGTTGTAAATGTGTCGCATTTGGAACTTTTAAAACGTATTTTACATCATAAAAATGTTATATAAATAGTAATTTGAAAACCATGTTTTATGCAAATTATTACATATGAGAAGCAAAAATTTTATTAATCATATATAATGCTATTTTCAAAATTTATTTAATACTAATATTTTAATATTCGAAAAAGTATTTTTAAATAGTGTTTTGGTTTAAAATTAATTAATTATGATAAATTATATTTGAAAAGATTTCATTGACTTCCTTTTAAATGGATTTTAGATATAGTATGAAGCTATATTGGATTGGATTTGATCTAATTACTCTCTAAATTAAATAGGTTAATATCTAATTGGCGATTTATAAAATACTAGTATTTATCCAACTGAGAACCTTCACCTCCTATATATGGAGAGATTCATTGCTCTCCTTTTCCCAGAAATTCCACAAGTCATCAACTCCACAACCAGACGTACATCGTATCCGTGTCCCTTCTTCCCATCCACTATCTATTTTCTATTACATATACAGTTCATCCTCGTGTCCGATAAACCCGGACGCGATATCTCCATCAACTCATCCCTACCGTGTCGGACACTCTCCGACACGGACTCACCTAAAACCTCATCCCGAAGCCCCGTGCTGTCTCAGCTAACCCCGTCACAACCAGACTACCGCCTCCCTGACGGCCCTGCCGTTCCCGACCAGAAAGCCACCCACAACTTGTACCATCCGTAGCCACCCACGGCCGCCCAAACCTCGACCTTGCTCACCCCCACCGCCGAGCATCGCTGTTCGACCCATCTCCTCGCCACCCTCCATCCCTACCATCACCATCATCACTGTTACCAACACCACCACCACCACCGTGGCCTCATCATCATCACAACCACACCGCCGGACCACCACCCCCGGCCACATCAAACCCCACCATCATCCATAAATTGAAGAAGAAGTGAACCCTAACCCTAGACTCACCTCGTTTTCGACCATCGAAGTCCGCAAAGCCGGTCCTCAGCTGTGTCCGGAGAGTCGTCGTCGCCAGCACCTTCGGCCCCGCCGCCCGCACCAGTCGGTCCAGCGCGCCAAGCCGGCTCCGCCGATCTGGGACTTCCCCCCGACCGCCCTCCATCTGGTGACCGTGCTGGAGAACGCACGACGACGAGCGCAACCGCCGCAGCCGAGCAGCGCCCCCGTCCTGAGCTTCGTCGCGTGCTGGTCTCTTCCGCCGACGCCGTCCCGAGCTTCAACTACTGTCCGTCGTTCCACAGGAGGCGCCAGCCGTCGCGTGCAGGAGCCGTCGCTACCATGCGTCTGCTCCGGCGTAGCGCCTCCACCCGGTCGCCGAGCACCCGCCGCTGCCTCGCCGTCGCCGCCGGTGAGTACACCCCCTCTTTTTTCCCCTTCCCTCTCACTCTAAGCTTTTTGTTTTTTTTCTCAAATAAATCCCCTCCCTCTCTCTGGGAAGAGAGTTAAGTTAGTAAACGTATATTATTATTATTATTATTACTACTGTAGGTATTGTTATTATTATTATTATTATTATTGTTATTATTATTGATTATTATTATTATGATTTTTATTATTATTATGATTATTAACAGTATCATTATTATGACGTGCTATTTCGTCTAAGACTTTTATATAATACAGTTTTAGCAACAAAATGATTTTTTTTTATTTTATGATATATATATATATATTTTTATGATATATATAATATATATATATATATATATATATATATATATATATATATATATATATATATATATATTCGCAAGTTACAGTTTTTCCTTTGCCATAAATGACTTCTTAATATTTTCGAATAATTACTTCAATATTTTTCATATAAAATATTGTTTTATCTAAAAAGCTTGTTTTTACGAACTTAGAGTTTTTCTTACCTAAAACGATTCTTGATTTTAGTGTTATGTAAAAATTTTAAAATTTAGACTCCAAAATATTATGAAATAAATTCTAAAACTAATGTAAGTAATTATTTACTCCATATTCTCTTCTATTGTCAAATCTTGATCTCGACTGAATCCACGTTCCTATTTCTTTGCGAATCGAATCTTGTGTGCAACGACTATGGCTATTGGACTATTGAGATATGTCAGAACACCACACCACACTAGACGACACACCAGGCAAGATACCTTGCCATCTTTACTGCTTATATTTAGTTGCATTTTATTTCGTTTATTGTATCTATATTCCTTGTTTATTATTTTCTTTTGCTTGTGGACCTAGAGTTAAGAGACTTTCGTCAATAGAATGCATGTCATTGACTTTGTCACGATTGTATCACGAGTTGTGTGTGAGTTGTGAGTATCATGTAGTGGTCACTAGCGTGTTGGCTGATCACCCGTGCGTATCCGTAGGAATAACTGTCAATAGATGCATGTTAGAAGACTTGACAGTTATTGAATATAAATAGTGTTGTGGAAGCGTCAAGTGTTGGTGTGTCGTAGTTACGATGCATGTATAGTATCATTGGGGGGAGGGAACATCTACTAGCATAGGGGCTACATTTACTTTTTACACATTTATGGGTGATAGTGACTCGGATGAGCGCTACTTGCTTGCCCGGCCGATAGTGTCTCGGATGAGCGCTACTTGACGGGCACTCATTATTACTTGCTTGCGTGAATCCGTTACAGCCCCTGCGTAGAACGTTGTCCTCAAAGTACATATCACATAGACGGTTAGGAACCCAGTTGTGTCGTAGTTTATAGTATTTACATTTGCGGTTACAATGGCATGTTCTTCTTGTATCTTATTACGTCCCTCTGAGGACCTGGTAATTTCTCTAGGTGTGCTTTATGACTTCCTGCAAGTGCTCTAGCTAAGGCCATGACTTGCGCTCTATTCCTCGTGATGAATGCTCTTGGACTCGTTATTTGCTTCATCATCGTCGTGTGGTCCAAGGAACAAAGTGATCGTTCTCAGATCAGACTTCCATAGCAATACTCTCCAGAATTTACTTGTACTTTGTACATTTTTTCTCGTTTATTTCAAAAGCCTTAAGGGAATTTTGTTAAGTGAAACAAAATGACGACTCTGCGGGGGATGACTTTCTTCTCTGACGAGAAGGCAGTTGCTCAATACGATGATGTGTCGATTGGATCGACGAAGAAGATTTTGGTCGTTCAGTTCGACCAGATTGCTTATGAAGAAATTCTCCAAACTGGGGGTAGTGCTCGCTGCTCCAATGTGCAAAAATCACAAAAGGTGCACAAAGTTTGGATTCCTAAGTCCAAAGCACCCTCTGATTTCTCTATTATCTCTGAAGGCAAGGGAATTCTTCCCACACTTGTCGTTAGGGCTCATGTTTGTGACGAGGCAGTTCCTACTTCAGTGTTGCATTCCGTGCGTAAAGTTCAGTCTTTCGTCTGGGACGTGGTAGACACTCATGGCTTGCGCTCTATGCGTAAGGGCAAATCTCCCATCTGTGACGTGCCAGATGTTCCTGCTTTGCTTTCTATACGTAAAGGCAAATCTCTTGTCGGTGACATGGTAGATAAAATTCACAATGATGCTTTTGTATCTAAAGTGAATTTGCCTACACGCGTACAGCGTAAAAACAAGTTTCCTACGGCAGACAAATCGTTTGATTTATCCAAGAAGATAATAAATTTTGGCAAAACTTCTATTTTCACCAACAATCCTCTAGTGCTGCTTTACGCAAAGTGCCAAATCTTAGGATTATGCGCATGGCTGATGGTGTTCTCTGTGCACAAAAATCAACTCAGGATTTACGCACACAACTCCAAGCGCATAAAAATGCACAGCTTTGTTCTGCCAATGAAGCTAGTAACCTTCTTTTTACATAAGGGACAAAATATTTCTCTGTCCCAAATGCAAAAAAGAAAATGTTACCATCCAATTCTACTGATTACGCGAGTTACTTGTGCAAAAGCATGAAAATAGAAAATCTCCTGTGACACTCCCTCAAGAAAATTATCATTGTGAATGTCACAAAATAGTGATCAAATGTTGCTGTTCTGCTACTAAACGGTCAGTTTTCGACCGATTAAGCTATAACGTATCTCAGCAACAATTGATGACCAAGAACATGAGTTGTCCTATGCATCGGTCAATATGGCATCTCATATCAATAGAGGATGACGTCTAAGACTCAATTCGTCCCAGACTCTAAGTCATCAACGGTTCAACCGAATCCTTGACACTTTTGAAGGAGTATATCAGCATACTCGATCAAGAAGTCAACGATCTTTAAGTATGCATTCTTCAGATTCAGAGGCTGGGGGTACCCAGTATTTGGGGTCAGAAACTGATAGCGTTGATTCATATCTCTACACCAATCCCTTTATACGTTCAAGAGAAGTCGAATCTTATGTTATCGGAGAAGAACAGGAGACATCTACTTCTCATACAGAACATGGTCTTTCTGCGGTAGAACAATCGCTAAAGGATATGCTTGCCATGATGCAAAATATGCATCGAATAATAACGACTCAGCAAACAGCCCAACCGGTAGTGATAACACTGGTGCAGGTGTCTGCGCCAACTCAAGATAGTCAAGGGGTTGACATACCTGTAAATAATCTGAGTCAAAAGCCTGTTATCAATCGAAACTTCGCATCTTCTGACCCTCTCATTCCGAAAGATGTATCACCTCCAGTAGGGGTTACGGTACATCCAACCACTATTCAATCAAATATACTCCCTCAAACTAATGAAGCTATTCAAGCAGTTAGGGAGTTAAAAGCACAATTTGACGTTCTTAAGCATAAAGATTAGCTCCAGAAATTGGGGATCAAGCAACCTTATCCTCCCCACTGGAATGATGTACCCTTTTCTCCCAAATTCAAGCCACAATCTATGGTATTATTTGATGGAAAGGCTTCGCCAAGTCAATATATCAATTATTTTGATATTATGACTGTGCATCTATAGAAGAATGATGCTCTTCTCACCCGAGTTTTTATTGGCTATTTGACGGGTACAACATACGATTGGTATCACAGTTTACCCGATAACTGTATATCATCTTTTGACGAGTTCAAGCGATGTTTCTCTCTCGTTTCTACGAAGGAGGGATGGATATAAATATGTCCTCCTTAATAGAGATTAAACAAAAAGAGAAAGAGGATACTCGGACGTTTATTGAACGTTTTCGATAGGCTACTTTGAAAATGCCTTCTGGTATGCCAGATTCAGCATTAATTGATACATGCAAAATGAATCTACAACCAACCATCACTTTTTTTACAGGCTCTCAATTCACAGATTGGGACTCATTTATTATAGCCGTTGTTTCAGCCGAGACCAATGGTAGATTGGCTCTTGAGCATGGGATGATCTTTGCCTCGGAAGATAAAAGAAAGAAAGCCTCTTCAGGTGACAATCCTGGTAATCGTAATAGGAAAGAAAAGGAAACCTTGGTGGTGAACCTTTCGAAATCCAAAAACTATACCAGGTAATCCGGAGTCTTCTAAGCCAAAAGAAGAGTACTCTTTTGATGACAGTAACATTCCTAGAATATTCTAATATCTTGTGAAGAGTGGTAAACTCCAGATTTCAGATCTAAAACGACCTAATGAGGTGGATTTGACTGATAATCCCAAGTTTTGTATCTACCATAGGTACATAAATCATCCGACTAAGGCTTGCTATGTGTTAAAGAAGAAGATTCAAGAGTTGATAAATGCTAAAGCTATTGCTTTAACCAATGATGAGCATACAGTCACGACTAACATGATTTCTCTTCAATTTAGAGGTTTTTCTCCACATCAAGTTCCTGATGGGATTGTCCCAATTCCGAAGGCGACAATGAAGATTGTGAATCTTCTACCAGCCAGAGATAAAGTAAAGGACTATTACCTCTCACATTAAAAAATGGCGAAATTATGTGGTTACATCCTGACTTAGTACCTGAAGTGGAGTATGAAAGTAAAATTTCAAAATCCAAGAAAGGTCAAAAGTCAAAACCTGCAATATGATTTCTCATGTTGTTACCTCAGACCATGATGATTCTGATCATCTGTGGGATGACATCCCTTTGGAAGATAGGCTAAGGGGTCTGAACATATGCCCTCCAAGTCCGGCTCCTCCTACCAAACTAAAGCTTACTCATAATCAATGGTTATCCATGAAAAGTGTCCCTTTGTATAGGGCACAACATATTTTTGCTGCCTATGAGAAAGCTATGGTTGGGATTTTACCTCGTGCACTGAAAGTTTCCATCCTTGCGACTACAAGAGTCTCCATTCCTTCTTCATCTGTTGGAACGTCTGTTGAGAGTCCACTACCCATTCACATGTATAGTTAACAATCGATCCATCTCATGAAAAAGATGGGCTATAACTTTCAAAAAGCGGAAGGCTTGAACGATGGTTAAGGTATGCGAGTTCCTTTTCAAATTCAAGGTCAAAAATCCTCCGTCGGATTGGGATTTGAGGTCCCTCATATGAATCCCCATAAGACAAAGACTGAGGGAAAAAAGACTAAATCCTGTAATATGATACTTCATTCTCCTGAGTCTGAAGAAGAGACTTTTGCTGGTACAAGATCTGGAAAAGACTACCACAAAGATTATGAGGGAACTTCTAAAGAAGCGGATGATGTCGCTAAAATACTACCGACTCAGTCATCTTCTATTCCTGCTGAGACAAGACCTTTTAAACCATTAGTGGTTGAAAAAGAGAAACATAAGGCAGTATGTTTTGATGTCCCGCTAAAGTCTGGTTCAAATCAAGGGTTGATGAAATCCTATAAGTTTGACATTCTAGCCCAATTAGCCAATACCCCGGCTAGGCTTTCCATCTTTGAGTTACTCCGTCTCTCTAAAGAAAGTCGAGAAACTTTGAGTGAAGCTTTGCTACAGGCAGATTTATGCTTAGCCCAGCTCAAAAGTCCTAAAAATATACCGGTGTCGTGTCCCTAATGCCATAGTGTGATGGAATCAATTCCTAATATTACTTTCACACAAGAGGATATGTTGTTGAAGCATAATCGACATGACAGGCCTTTGTGTTACACAGGGTATATTGACTCTACCGAAATTGACAGGATTTACATCGATCCTGGGTCTTCCATTAGTATTATTCTTCAGAGTATGCTAAGACCATTGAGGATTCCTACTAGTGAGTTAACTTACACTACAATAATTGTTGGTTTCAATTCTAGAAGAAGTAAACCATTGGGAAAAATTCGTCTGAAGATTGAAATAGGTGATCTTCGAACCGTGGCAACCTTCTATGTTATCAATTCAGACGTATCTTATAATATGCTACTCGGAAGACCAAGGATATGAACATAACATTGTACCCTCAACTCTCTACCAATGCTTCAAATATGTGGATTCTCAGGGGACTGTAAAAACTGAATTTGCAGATCTCAATCCTTTTAAAGGTGTTGAAGCCTATTTCTCTGATTCAATAGTTTATACATGGGAGCATGTGAAGGAAATATCCTATATGGCTGAAGATCGATCTCCTTTAGAAGACCAATCGCCTTCAGAGGACCAATCGCTTTCGGAAGACCAATTACCTTCAGAAGATCAACCCTTGAAGATTAAGGTTAAGGGTAAGATTCAACCCAAACCTGTCACTCATGAACCTTTGGTGATCAAAGTTAAAGGAAGAACTCAAGCTACGTTTGATGAATCTGTGAGAATTCTAGACAAAAGTCGAATTCAAGCCAACACTAGTCATCAGCCTCTCATGTCAAGGTTAAAGGATGTACTTCTCGTCCAACTGATTCAGAACCGCTAGTTATCAACCTCAGCAAGTCTATGCCTAAGACGGATGATGGTCCGTTAATGATTAATCTAAGGCGTAGTAACCAGTCTGTCAATGATGTAAATATTGATCAATCTATGTTTTCCCATTTTAATGAAGATTTTCTTTTGGAGTATATGGCTGTCAAATATATTAAAAGAATGACTTTGTCTGTTGATAATCAAAGTCATCAACATAAAACTGACATAAATACAGAAGAAACCTTATATATTAATCACAAAGAAAATTCTTTTCCTCCTCATATCGATGTTGGGCCCTATGCTCAGATGTTCCTAACATCTACTCCTTACTTTCTACATGTTGCCTCATCATCACAAGCTTGTGTGGCTTATAGACGTCACGAAGAATCTAATTTTGTGATCTCATCTACTAAGAAAAACAAGCATCAAATTGTGTTTGGTTTGGCTAGGAATATTCCTGTTATACAGACAGATAATCTCGAAGAGAAGGATAAAGAAAAAATCAGGATTGACAGATTAGTCAACAATCCCGTAAGATTATCCAGAGTATGGGATATGATTTGAAAAACATGTTAGGTATCAACCAGGGCAAAGTTAAACGATTACCATTATGTGGTGATCCGTTTTATCAACGAACCCGTCATGGTTTGGGATACGATACATCCTACATGTTTACGGAAGATATGGAAGAAGAATTTTCTTCCAGTTCTTCACAATCCTCAGATTCTGAAGGAGTTCAGTATGTTGAATCTGAGCACGTCCTTTCAGTCAATATGGTTCAAACCGATGATAAGCCTGAACCATTTAAAAATGATCCTTGGGCACAACAAATAGATACTCAGTGGGAACTTCAGTTTGAGCAGCGACAGCCGCCCACAGAAGATGAATCAACCAGATTGATGTTGGAGACGAAACTACATCAAAGCCAATATTTATCATCAAAAACCTTTCCGAAGATGAAAAAGAAAAGTTGAGAAAGCTGATAAAAGAGTATATCGATATCTTTTCATGGAGCTATGAGGATATGCCAGGTCTGGATCCTAAAGTAGCTACCCATAAACTCAATATTCTTCCTAATGCCAAACCTGTAAAACAACAGCAGCATCATTTTTGACCAAACATGATGTATGCAATTGAAGCAGAAGTTAAAAAGTTGATCACATGTGGCTTTGTCAGTAAAGAACAACACCCAGATTGGGTTGCCAATATTGTTCCTGTTATGAAAAAAAATAGAAAAGTTCGAGTTGGATAGATTTTTGAGATCTCAACGCAGTTTGTCCAAAAGATAAATTTCCACTTCTGATCACAGAAGTCATGATAAATAATACATGTGGTTTCGAACGTATGTCTTTCATGGACGGATTCTCAGGATACAACCAGATAAAGATGCATCCAGGAGATAAAAAAACATATCGCTTTTCGTATACCCCTCAGAGTTTATTGCTACACGGTTATGCCTTTTGGTCTGAAAAATGTCGACGCTACATATCAACGGGCCATGAGTAACATCTTTCAAGAACATCTGCAAAAAACAGTTAAATGTTGCGTAGATGATATCGCCGTCAAAAGTCGATCAAAAGATGATCATATTCAAGACTTGAAGAAAGTATTTGAGTTGATACGTCGTCATCAACTAAAGATGAATCCCACTAAGTCTTTCTTAGGGGTTTCGAGTGGCAAATTTTTGGGATTTGTAATCACTTCTCAAGGTATCCATGTTGATCCTAATAAAGTTAAAGCAATTTTTGAAATGCGTCCTCCACATAATCTGAAAGAGCTTCGTGGCTTTCAGGGTCGCATTACTTATATCAGAAGATTTATACCAAATCTTTCTGGGAGATGTCAACCTTTCTCTCGTTTACTGAAGAAGGGTGTGTCATTTCTTTCGGATGAAGCATGTCAAAAAGCATTTATTGACATCAAGCAATACCACACAAATCCACCTGTTTTAGTACCCCCAGTAGTGGGAAGACCAATTTTGCTGTATGTTCGAGCATTGGATCATTCCTTTGGTGCTCTTCTTGCACAGAAAAGTGATAAAGGTCATGAACATGCAATTTATTATCTCAGTCGAATGATGGTTGGGGCTGAACACAGGTATACTCCTGTGGAAAAAGAATGTCTAGCCTTGGTTTTTGCCATTCAAAAGATACGACATTATGTATCGGGACAGACTATTCATGTCATCTCCAGAATAAATCCTATTCGAGTATTAATGAAGAAGCCGAGTATTCTTAACTCCCGGTTAGCTACCTCGGCAATGTTGCTTACTCCTTATGATATGGTCTACATACCTTAAAAATCAGTAAAGGGTCAAGCGTTAGCTGACTTCTTAGCAGCTTATCCTATACCTGAAACTTCTAAGCTATATGATGACATTCCAGATGAAGTCATAGACTGCAACATGACTTTAAGGAGTGATATTTGGCAATTATATTTTGATGGAGCATCATGAGTTGGACCCAAAGGCAATATTGTCTCTGGAGTAGGCATTGTCTTGGTTTCTCCTGATAAAATGGTTATATATCGTGCTTATTCCTTCAATGAACCATGTTCCAATAATATGGCAGAGTATAATGCTCTGCTAATTGGTCTTCAAGTAGCAAAACAATTGGACATTGAGTTCTTGGAAGCCTATGGAGATTCTCAATTGATCGTCAATCAGGTTAGAGGGACATATGAAGTCAGAAATCCTGACCTCATTCCCTATCATCAAGTGGTATCGAACTGGCTCTTTCATTCAAAGGGTTCTTTAATGAATTCGTACCGCATTCTCAAAATTTGGAAGCTGACACTCTTGCTAGTTTAGCTGCAGACTTAGCAGTTCCAATCAGAAGATAAAATACCATCACTTTGTTAGATCGAGACCTATTTTGTGTCAAGAATAATTTGCACATTGAACAAAGTTATGCTACCAAATTAAATTTTCAACAAAAGGATTGGAGAAGTCTATTTATTGATTATGCGGTCTATAGAATTTTACCTGGAGATCCAAAAGAAGTTGCATTAATCAAAAGACGATTATTTCGATTTTACTATGATACTTCTATGCACATGTTGTATCGTCATTCTTATGATGGTCTTTTACTGCGTTGTCTTTCGGAAAGCAATGCTAATCAAGTACTTCGTGAAGCTCATTATGGAGTTTGTGGTGCACATCAACCAGGTCCAAAGTTACAGGACCGTATTCGAAGAATGAGTTATTATTGGCCTTCTATGATAGCAGACGTTGTGGATTACGCTAGACGGTGTAAATTATGTCAGATTCATGCTGATTTTAATCATCAACCTTCTAAATTTCTACATCCTACAACAGCTTCTTGACCTTTCGAAGCTTGGGGTATGGATATTATTGGTCCAATTAATCCCCCTTCTTTCAAAGGACATCGGTTTATCCTTGCTATAACTGATTATTTTTCTAAATGGGCGGAAGCAATTCCTCTCATTGAAGTAAAAATGTCTAATGTGGATAACTTCATCAAACATCATGTCATTTACCGTTTCAAGATTCCCCGAAGGATAATTCATGATAATGGACCACAATTTGCTAGTCAAGCGTTTTATCGATTTTGTGACAAGAATCGGATCCAGAACTTATCTTCTACAGCTTACAATCCAGCTGCTAATGGTTTAGCAGAAGCTTTCAACAAAATAATTATTAAACTTCTCAAAAACATTGTTTTCTAATAAACGTGATTGGAACGAGATACTTGGAGAATATTTATGGGCTTATTGAACAACAGTCAAAACTCTAACTGATTTTATACCATTTTTATTGGTTTACGGATGTGAAGCTGTTCTTCCACTGGAGATCCAGATAACATCTCTTAGAATAGCCATTACTAATGAGCTAACTACGGAGAATAATGATCGCTTAAGACTCCAGGAACTTGAAGGTTTGGATGAGAAGTGTCTTCAAGCACAACAGCACATTGAGCTGTACCAAGCCTGCATATCTCGAGCTTTCAATCGTAAAGTTAAAGAAAGGGTATTTAAAGCAGGATAGCTAGTTCTAGATGTCCGAAGACCTATGGTCATGACTCATAAGAGTAAAGGCAAGTTCCAAGCTATATTGGAAGGCCCTTATGTAGTCGAAACTGTATTCTCTAATGATGCTTATAGATTATCCAAACCTAATGGAGATTTGCTCATGATGCCGATCAATGGTAAATTCTTGAAGAAATATTATGTTTGAATTTCTTTTTCATTTTTTAGCTGCCAAGGTTTGGTTAAGCTGATTATTTATTTTCCCAAAAGAGAATTTTGATTTTCTTTCTTCCCAGTTGATTTCAAAAGATTTATTATCTATCATGTCCACGTTACCTCTGAATAGATATTTATCTACTTCTTTGAGTTGTTATTATCTATCATGTCCACGTTACCTCTGAATAGATATTAATCTACTTCTTTGAGTTGTTATTATCTATCATGTCCACATTACCTCTGAATAGATATTAATCTACTTCTTTGAGTCGTTATTTTCTATCATGTTCATATTACCTCTGATAGTATTGTACACTCTAAAAAGAAAAAAAATTATTATCTATCATGTCCACATTACCTCTGGATAGCTATAATCTACTTTGTTAAGTTTTGAAGACTTATCATGTCCATATTACCTCTGATAATTGTTTTCTATCTCACAACTATTTCATAAACATTTCATTCATTGCATGGTTTGAAATATTACATCAGCAAAAGGAAGAAAATGACAAAATATAAAATTCTTTATTGATTACAAAAATTTCTAAGGCAGAGCAGATAGATCTTCAATCATTTTCTGTAATTCTGCCGGACGCTTTTCGCGAGAGCCCAATACAGTTGTGTATGCCATAGATCATCGAGCTTCCGCAGTACAGAGGTGGGAGAGTTCGGCAAAGGCATTTATCATTTTATCTATAGCTTCTTCAAGAGTTTTGATGTTTGATTCAGAACCAAAGATCCGTTCTTCCAAAATGGAACTCTGCCTCAAATATTCATCTCGATTTGTCGTCATCTGGTTTTGCTCCTCCTTTAATCGAGCTAGCTCAGCCTCGACTTCACGAATTCAATCATTTTGTTGATGGATTTTGATATTCATTGAGTCATAGGCTTGTGATGCTGCTCCAACAGGGGTTTATTTTATCTCAAGAAGGTCCTTTCCACGACAACCTTATTGCTATAATCTTAAAGAGATTCTTTGAAGATAGTTTCCCGAGTTGTATATTCATTAGTGAGAGCATCATACTTAGATTGGACGAGGCTTTCAATAGTCCCACCTGATAACCTTAGATATTCTTTGATTGGTTGTTCAAGTCCTTGGACTATCTTCTGCAAAGCTGCTGCCCTCTTAGTATCATTAAACATGGCGATGTTGTCAATAGTGGTAGCAATCACACTTTTTAAACTCTCATAACTGAGGCCTTTCTTCAAAACCATTTTGATTAATGCTGCCAAAGTTTTATAAAATGTTTTAGTATGAATCTCTACCAAAAGATTCATATCAGCATTAGAGCTTGGTGTATCAACAATATATGCCAACCCCTTCTCCTTAAAACTAGAGACAGATGTTGTTGTCGCTGTAGTAGCAAGCTGAGTTAATTCTATATCTGTCATGTTACCATGGCTAATTGATTCCCAGGAAGTTCTGGGACTACATCTTCGGCAACCTTTTCTGCTGCCTCCGGAGCTTGAATTTCGGTGGCAGGGGATGGTATTACAGAGGTGCTGCCTTCTATGTTCGATTCAGACTTGAACACTACTATCTCAGGAATCTGGTCTGGACTAGCAGCAGTAATTTTTGTTACCGCAACATCTATAACCTCAGTAATCGGTTCTTTGGTTGCAACCGATTCTTTGAGCACTACTGGCTCTTCTTCTGCATTCGGCTTTCATGTCTTTCTTGGACAATAGAAGACTCTGGGCGTACCTCTCCTGCAGATGGAGAACCTTCCTCAGAAAGAGAGTCTTCTTTTGAAGATGAACTTTCTTCTTCAGATTCTATTACCTCTTCAGGAATAGACTTTTGAAGAGGAGGAGCAACAGGCTTTACCGTAGCGACGATCCCTACAAAGATTAAACAAGATAGTCAATATAAAAAATTATAATACATATTTTTGTATAAATTTTGTGTAATTTGTTTTTACCTGGAGTATGTGCAGGACGCGATAAGAGTGCATCATAATCAAAGTCTCAGTCATCATCATCTAATTCCAGACCCGGTTTATCCGAGGGGATGGGTTTCGGATTACTAGCAGGAGTTGTGGCTGTGTCTTCGACAACTTTCGCCTTTTGTGGCAAAGTTAGATGCAATAAGTTGCTGAGTCGTCCGAAAGATAGGACTCCTGTAACTTTTATTCTTGCTGCCGGCTGGGGTGCCGAAGACCCTTCTCCAGGTTGAGCTGATGAAGATATAATATTTTGAGTCTCCTTGGCAGAATTTTTGCTTTTTGGAGTGGCGACCCTCTGTTTGGAAGGCCCTTTAATTGTAACCTTCTTCTTCTTCTCCCGGAGAGTAACAGCTGTGTCTGATTTTTGCTTCCGGGTTGTAGAAACGGTAATTGCTCCTGCATCTGTTTTTCAACTCCCATAGGGATCGTTTCCAGATATTCATTTGGAACAGCATCATCAGGTATATCCGAAGGCACCATAACTGGTTCTTCGGCGTCTCCTTCTATTTCCCACCGAAGACTTCCTTTCATATTGTAGTCTTTTACGAAGGAACGAATAAAGGCATAAAAATGTGCATACGAATGAACCATTCGTAGCTCAGTTGTACTTGTGGCAGTTGACACATAGAATTTGGCACCGGTGCATCCAATACTGAAATACCGCCATGTCCTCGCTCCATCAACTAATTTTCTATAATTGTTGAAAGCAGTGGAGGGATTACCAACGTGAAGCTGGTCATATCCGAACTGACGGGCGAACCGACTAGGTATGTACGGCTCAAAGATGTTGTTGTCTTCAATTCTATACATCACATGTGAGGGTCTGATGCATATTAGCCAATTAAAGGCTGCCACAGGTATTTCAGTCCTTTCTCCACCTACGTCGTCAAATTGTACACCAAAACAGTCGCCTGGAACTGCTGGTCATATGCAAAAAAAATTCTACCCATATGAGAAGTTCAGTACTGCCCGTGTATCCGTCACTGAAGTCGCCTTCCAAGTGGCTTTACTAAACTTCTGGAGGAATACCTTCGCATCATTTTCAGGGCCTGGTGGTAGTAAACTGCAGTTGTGATACAATATCTAGCCCATAAAATAAGTATAGGCATCTCCACCCTAGGAAAATCACGATGGTAGGGAGCATTATTGATAAGTTCTTCACCAAATGCTCGTAAACCCGCATTTATTCGACACACCATTGTCGATAATAGGCTGAGTTTAGCCTTGAATACCAAACGTACTGCTGTCCATAGTATATTTTGGTGAATTCTATCAACTGTACCAGTCCCTGGTATAACCCACCTTCGCAACCACAAGGAATGAAAGCCCGCCAGCAAGGCTTCTTTGAGAGATTTCGATGCCATTTTTTAAAAAGCTCAATATTTTAGTTTTTGCAGGGAATTCTCCAGCTTTGGTGGTCAAA
>JANAVB010019966.1:0-57390 GCA_029216955.1 Iris pallida
AAAAATCTCAATAAAATAATAATAATAATAAATAATAATAATAATAATAATAATAAACCCATTTTGTATAAATAATCAAATACCTAGGAAATATCGTTAAGTCTACCCAAAAAACTTGGAAATATTTGTACATACCTAAAAGTAGGTCTACATAGCGTTGGGCTTGGTTTGGGCCCAATTTGTACTAGTTTGGTGCGACCGGTCACCTAGCAAAAAATATTAATAATGGAAATTAACTATTTAAAATGGTCATGTCACAAACTTGGCCTGGTTTTCCTAGTTAGGACATCACTATGGCTCGGCCTTCCTTGGCATGGCTGATACACTAGTCAAAGCATGCCACTGTACTACCCGTGCCATAATCCTAGTCACCTTGTTCTCCAATCTCACACCATGGATTAAAATCATCTAACGTAATAATAATTAAAATAATTATTCATAAAAATCTAAAATCACCATTTTAATTAAAATAAATAAAATTTTCAAAATTTCGGGAAGGGAGGCTACACTTATCATGAGATATTCTGTTCTTGATTCAGTTTTAGACTCTTGTTATTCTTTAGAATCTTATCGGACATATATGCTAGTGGGCTGCAGACCAAACCCATAGTGTTCATTCATGTTTATTTTCTTATTGTGGATGAGATATAGACTTGATTGCCATGATTTGCAGCTTACCTAGCCGTGGACAGCGTTTACGTATTCAAGTCGGGGTTGGAGGTCCGTTTGATGCGTAGCTGGCTTGCTCACGAGCTCGCATCCAAAAGCGGGTGCGAGACGTGACATCAAAGACATGGGAAACACCATTGCATCCAACAAAGTCCGCCTGCTGCTCCAAAAGCACAGTAACCTCGTTAGCCTGAAGCACAGCCTACTCATTGCCCGACTTTACTACTCGAAACACAGCCTACTCGTCGCTCAAAGGCACAGAGGCGCCGTCATCTTCGAAACATAGTCCACTCGTCGCCTGAAGCGCAGAGGCTCCGTTGTCTCCAGAAGACTACTCGTCGCACCAAAAGTGCAGCAGCACTAAAACCTTGCTAGAGACGTAGGTTGCATGGTCCCCCCAACTGGTTTGTTTAAACTACCACTCTAAAAGATAGGATAGAGGTTGATCATATTGATAAGTGCAAATATCTTATCAATTGGTTTAAAACTCAGATAAGGACGAAGTTTGCTCTTTTGATAAAGGTTGTATCAAGTCGGTTTTTTTAAACCGATAGCCTTCTGAAGATCAAACAGAATTCTACTCTGAGATAAAATCCAAGATCTACTCGACTTCATCTAAACAGAGGATTCCCAGAAATAGACATGCGCCACGTGTCTCCTCCTTCGGTTATTTTGATAATCACCCGAGATCTCGATAGAGGGAAATCTCGACGTCCGCCACGTGTCAGCTCAGCAGAAGCACACACCGTGCAATGACAACAGATTCCTTCATATCTTAAATCTGAGAGCATATCGTATATGTGCCCCCCTTTCCCCTATAAATAGAAGGAGTTCAACAAAAGGAGGGAGGAGGACACACACAGAGAGAAAAGAAGCAGAAGGTAAAAGGTAGAGCTTTGAAGTCTTCAACTCCGGCATCCTTTTGATCGATAACCCTAGAATTCTATCAAAGGTACCAGAAAGCCAAAGCAAGTCCAACTCGTCGTCAGATCGTCAACGGAGTAAAGGAGCCGCTGTAGTGCTCGATCTCCACCGTCACGCTTTTTCAGAATTCTTATACTTAGATTTCCTCGCATAGGAATCGATTGTGACTTTTTTCAAGTTCAATAAATGAAAAGTTCGTATAACCTTTTGTGATGTCGAACAAAATGGCGACTCTGCTGGGGATGACCTTCTCCTCCAACGAGAAGGTGGTGATGCAATCTGACGATAACTTGCTGGGATCTTCCCAGAAGATGCTGGTCGTACGCTAGGACCAACAAGCTTTTGAAGACCTCCTTTCCAAAGAGAAGTCGAGTCCATCAAAGCAGTTCGTAAAACCGAAGAAGACTAGACGTGTCTGGGTGTCCAAGGTGACTGCGACGAGCAGCATGACAGAGGGGACTGCAATCCAGAACTCTCTAAATGGTGAAGCCCCGGAGAAGATTTTGGCTACTGCGGCCATGCCACCTTACTCGATTTCCACTTTGAAAAAATACGACAAGGAAGACAGTATCCCTATGGTAGGCCTAACGAGGGCACAACGCCAAACGAAGCGTATGACGGTTCAAGCCCTCACAAAGAAAGCGTTGCTGGCGAGAAGATATGTCTTCGACAGAATTACCTTCCCATCGTGCGAGCCCTCACTGGATTCTGAATACTATGCACCTGCTGGGGGTAGTTGGAAGAAATCCAAGGCAGTACGTGCCTCGTGCAACAAACGTACTATGCCAATGACCGACCAAAGGCCTGCGTTGACAGTTACACGTACAACCGATGGGAAGTTATACAAAATTGGTCCCCGTGCTTCGATGCCTCGACCAGTTAAACCTTTCTGTTGCTTGAACACTCCTGTACGTAATGCAAGCCAGGGGTATATCCTGTCACGTCCCAGAACCTGAATATTAGCAAGTAGGAATGGACCAGGCCAGCTACGTATACCAAAGTACTCCGGTACTCCGAAACAACGTATAAGCTGTATAGATGGGGGTCACTGCTACAAACCAACAGTCAATCCTAGGTCACGTAATCCTAGATATCTCAGTCTCAGACAAGAAGTAAGGTACAAAAATATAATAATCATGCATATAAGACAGTAAAGCGTCCCAAACTATAATATATAGATGATCATGAAGCTAGTAATACAAAATAAAGAACTAGCAAGACTAAGTAATGCATGATCAACTCTAGCTGCAGTCTAGAAATATAACATCATATCTAAGCCCGTAGGCCAAATGTCAAGTCCAAAACACGAGCTAAACACGTGCTCGGTGGCTAAACGCCTCAAAAGAATATGAACAGAAAAAGAGTGGGTAAGAGAAAGAACACCCACTCAAGCCCCCAGGTGCTACGGGTGGTCACCATCGAGTGGAAGGTTCGGAAGATCCTCAGGCTCCTCAACTAAATCTGGTCAATGCAAAACTAGTAGGGTCAGAACCCTAATAGAAAGTACCACAAAGGAAGCCAAACTATGAATTAAAACCAACATGCAATTCATAACATCTCTAAGATAAAGCAGTAAACGAGACTAGAATAGTAAATTTGTACAACAGTGTTTACGAAAGAAAACTGGAAACATGTAAGAAGGATAGAAAGTGAATATATAGAATAAACTGGACATGTAAGCATGTGGTGAAGTCGAGCATGTAGTAGGAAGAATAGCATGTAAGGAATGACAGGAAGCTAAGTACTACAATAAGATAAACTGGAGCAAGACTAAACTAGACAGGAACAGACTTCATCCATCAATCACGGCCAAGCAATGAGTATGGCTTAATACTTTAGCTAACTAGGGTTGCCACAATCCTAATTACTAACATATGCAAGTTTGAGAAATTCGATTCCAGTTACCTGCCTGCTGCTACCTGAATGATCCAAGCCAAACGAAAAACAAGTATAGTAGACACACTGTAGTAAGATACATGTGTCTTAGAGAAGTGCTCCACTCGACGGTGTGCTGGAAGAGTGCTCATCATGACAGATAGCTCTAAATCCCATGTATATATAAGACCACGACCAAAAGGGCAACAGGTAACTGGGAAATCCTCACCTCCCAATGATCTAGATAATCAAGCTTGTTTTATAGTTCCTAACATTTTCATTTAGGATGTCGGGTGTGGCATTCCGCAAAATCTATCCTAGACATGAGACATGCAAGACTGGACAAGACAAGCAAGATTGTGCACTACAATAAGCCACTACAAAACATGACAATATCAAGACAAGAGTGAGCCACGACGAGCCACTATCAAGGAACTAGACATATACTGGAATCAAGAGTGCGCCATGACAGGCCACTATCATGCAATCTAGGAAAAGATATGTTTAATAGTGCACCACGTCGGGTCACTATCAAGTAGGTACTGGACATGACATAGACTGTAAGGTACAATAAATTTGGAAGAGCATAGCATTACATAGGGAGTATAGAGGAACATATGAACATAAGCTAATGTGAAGTGTATATAGGGTCTACAATCATTATAAGTGTATAAGGTCATCTAATCATGTTAAGAATTCATTACAGTCGAAGAAATTATCAAAAACGGGCAAAAACAGTAAAAAGACGGCCCTCAACAGCCAAATTCGGTATACCGGCAGTATACTACGGTATACCGACAGAATTTCGGCCAAAGACAGAAAGATTTTGTGAAGAAAATCGTTATTCCATCGGTATACTTCAGAATTCCGTCGGAATTTCGATTATCTAGGCAGCAACAAAATCCCAGATTTTGCCAAAACTTGTTTCGACCATAAAATTTTTATTTTAAATAAAAATTCAGATTTTTAAAAGTCAAAGTTGCATAGAATTGAATTCTCTACAACATGGAAGTATTAGTTTTCGTGAATTAAAATATTTGATAGATCAATACCTCAAAATACTCAAAAATAGGTTCTCAAGATACCGAAATGGATTCTGATTCCTACCAAACTCAAAATCCATGTATACAACTAGGAGAGGGCCTCTGTGAGCACCCTGATTTTCGGGTTTATTTTTTAATTTTCTGATGGAATTATTTCAATAAATTATTTCATCGTGGTTATTTTATTCTTAATTGTACTTCTCCGTGCCTTTGATTTTTGGAGCGTCAGAGATGTCCATCTCTAGAAACTTCCTTCTTGAGTTTTGTAGTGGACAAGATTATCTTCATTTTGATATATATTGTCCCGCTTAAACTTGTTCTCTTGTGCTCTTTTCGCTTCGCGTAACTTCGGGTCAATTTAGACCATTTAATTTATAAATTACTTTTCCCACTCTTTTATTTGATCGTAATTTGCACTTTGTCGTGTCTTTTAATTTCGGAGCACAAGACTAGTCATTTTCTCGAAACCAACTCCTCATGCATGATCTACCCGAGACACCCTACATCCATGACCTTCGTATGCCACTCAGACACACCTCCTCATACCCCGTTTGCTTCGCACAACTTTAGGGTCAATTTAGGCCAATTAATTATTTTTTGTGAATTATGACTTGACTTCCAATTCAATTTCGGGACACGACATCGACCCAAACCTCTCAACCCAAATTGTGGACATAACCCTCATGAAGCCTACTACTCGTCCGACACTTGTGTCCCATTTATTTGAGTCCCTACATGCTACTTATTTACCCATGATCATAAATACCTATTTTTATCTATTTATTGCATCATGTCTGTGTTGACCCGACCCGGCTCAACCGAACCAAGCCCCGGCCCATGTAGACAGGTAGCACGACCATACAAATGTATTTATTTGCTGTAATTATATATTCATGTGTTGGTATATTATATTAGTACTTTAATGTTTAAATATACTAAATATGTCATGATTATTTAAATAATATATTTTATGGATTGTATTTATATTTATTGCATGTGTATACATAATATTATATGAGAATATATAGGTACATATGTAGGGAGCTACTTAAATTCCATCTATGGTAATATATATCCATGTATATATTATATACCGATATATAGTTAGAGAGATAGAGCTATATATATATATATATATATATATATATATATATATATATATATATATATATATATATATATATATATATATATATATATATATATATAGGCTATATAGAACCCTACATATCTATTCTCTCCTCTCCTCACGAGCAATAGCCGCAGCCATACCCATGGGTGGCCGAACCCGCACCTATGGCCAACCCGCTCGGCCACCCCATCCCGAGAGCTTCCTCTCCTTTCCCTTCTCCATCACCATCTTCATTATCAGCATCATCACAAATACCCTCACCATCATTAAAACCATCACCACATCCCACCACCCGAGCACCAACCGCACCACCACAAAACTACCCCGCTGGACCGTGCTGCACACTGCGGCGCCGTCGCCGTTGGCCGTGCCACCGCAGCAGCCGAGGCAATAGCAGCAGCTGCCCGCACCAGCATGCAGCCAACGCTGCAAACGGCAGCAGCAGCAGCCGTGGCCCGTGCGCAGGCCATCGCACGCCGCCGTGGCCCGGCCACCCATGGCTGGGCGAACCCCCAGGCAGGCCCCGTGGCGTCTACCGTCCTTTGGGATGCGCCGTCGAGGCGATTTGTGCGTATGGCATGGAATTCCGTCGACGCGTGCGCGGAATCAACCCAGAATTTGCGTTTCGTTGCAACAACTTCGCCTACATTTTTCGAGGAATCCGATTGTTGGATCGTCGATCTGTTCTTCCATCTCAATCTTGGTATGTAGTCCTTCGCCCCTGTCAAGTTTCACCCGTTAATTCGATCGTTTGATAGATCAAAACCGGCCACCAAATTGACCGTTTAAATTGTATTAATTTTGGACAGTTTTGTGGAGCCAACTTCGTCGGCTTGTATCTCCGCCGTTGCAGCTCCGGTTCGTATGCCGTCAGTTTTGGTGCACAGCTGATATGACCCTCTTCCTACCCCTTAAGTTTTATCTTATTCTGAGCACGTTAGGCTGGTTGAATTTGACGCCAAAGTTGGCCGTCTGAATTCGTAATTCCAAACTTGTAGAATTCTGTTTTTGAATTCGGGACCTCGGAATTCAATTCCGACACTACCACTAGACTCGTGGCATCGTTCTAGCATATTTTTGTATAAAATTTGCTAGGTTTTGACGACGTTGGCCCTTACACGTATTTCGGTGCAAAGCGGGCCCACAATTCGAGTCAACCGACCAATTTGAGTTCGGGTCCACGAAATCCAAAATTGGACATATCGTTGGAATCATCTCGTCAAAACGAATCCGTAGACATGTAGTTTGACGACTTTAGAGACCATTGACCCTGGCATACTTTCCGGTGCAATGTGTGTCCAACAGCGGACACCATTTTTGCCCAAAATTACTCTTTTTGCCCCTGTATCCAAATTGGACTTATGGGTAGGCTATCCTAGCTAATTTGACCCTTCTGGACACGTTGGTGATATTTGTTTTATTATCCGACAATGCTTGTGGATGGTTCTCTATGTGTCACCATTAGTTATTTATTCTTATTTTATTTTTATTTTACTTGTCCGTAATTCGGAATTAGTACAAACTCATAGTTTAATACTTAGAGACTAGAGTTGATCCCCTTTGACCAGGTTGACTATATTAACCAAAAGTCAACTATAGGTCAACCATTGACTTAGTTTGACCCGGATTGAACTAGAACTTGACTAGTTGACTTTAGTTTGACTCTAATTTGACTTTAGTTTGACTCTAATTTGACTTTAGTTGACCTAGTGGACTTGTTGATTAGACTTTGACCTAGAAGGACCTAGAACTATCTAGAATGTACTGTAGATTACTCTTATTTCATGTTAGACTCTTTTGTGACTTGTGATTGCTCTAAATAGGACACTGTGACTCCAGTTGGACATCTACATTATCAGCGGCTTGGATTACCAGGCGAGTACATTCTCTGACCATTTCATACTTGTTTGGACGTATTTACTTGTTATAGACTAGTTTACTTGTTGCTGACACGATGTTATCACGGATTAATACTATATGGATCTCTACATGCGATGTTATCCCCCTCGGGAGCATCGGTTACCTATGTCATGTGCGTTTCACTTACATCATGTACTCAATGCTTTCATTTATCATGTGTACTCATGTGATCATGTACTCTCGTGTTCACTGAGGCCTCATGTTTATTATCCATGTGCACTCAGCTAGTGAGCTTCATGTGGAATCATATACAATAACATAACTTGTCTAGATCCTTGTGTATTGATTGGGGTACGGAGGAATAGAAGTGGTTATGTGATCAATCACCAAACAGTATCCATGTGCATCCCCATAGTTTATTCATGTGCAAACCCAAGCTGTTTACATAACCATCTTGTGCTCTAAATCACTAGTCACTAATAGTTCTCTATTTATAGTAGATGTTTCATTACAGTTCTCTCTTTTCTTCATGTACATTTCTTTACAGCAGTTCATGTATATTATTCTATAGCTCGTTTCATATTTCCTTCATGTTATGACTTGTGTGAGAGACATGTGCTCGTTCCTGTCCTGATTGGACCCGTTGATAAAATTTTACAGGTACTTGGAGTTCACAGTTAGCCTACATGACACTGGTAGAGCTTGGAGTATTTACCTAGAGTTTGTTCATTTTCTTTATTGTTTGTCTTATAGTTGTATTTGAAATCTTGTGTTTGTTTAATAGAACTATTTTACTATCACTCCTAGTTCTCTCTCTCGTGGATTATCTTATCTATTTCAGCATGCTGTTATCTATCTTTAGAGTTGTGATTGAGATAGTATCCATATGTGTTTGTCCTCCGTCTGGAGAGTATAGCATATTGTTTTAGATGTGACTATGACCTAGAACAACGTTCTACCGCCGACACTGCGGCGTAGGCTGGACGTACCCACGTCTCGTGCCCTAACTCTAGGGTGCGGATCGTGACAACCTCATATATGCATATGTGACCAAGATCCATGATGGTAACCCCAGTATCACTTTCGATACCGAGTTTTCTACTAAGTCGATGTTGGATTTTAACCAAAAATCAAGACCTAGTTCTAACCAAATTTAGAAGCATGTATACAGACGAGAATTACAAGGAAAATATTTTTAACAAAATGAGTTTAGGACAATTCTAAGCATTTAATACCAAGGAAAACAAAAATAACAACAACACAATATTGTTCAAGGATTTGGCAAAATGTACTTGCCTAGGTTAAGCTCTAAGCCTAATCTTCTACTCCACCACCAAGAGGGGTACAAAACTACACTCTAGGCCTCAAGACCAAGCCTTCCTAAACACTTGAGGAAGAGAAATGAAAGTGAAGAAGGAAGGAAGAAAGAGTGAAAAGAGGATGGAGAGAGAAAGTAAAAGGGTATATATAGAATGGGGAATTAATCTTGACCATCGGATGGTGATCCATGTCAAGATCTAGGTCAATCATGGCCATTCAAATAAAACCAAATATCTATTGGATAATAGGGTGCATCTACACTATTCACGAAAATATCTAAACACTATTCACAAAAATATCTGAAATACAATTCATGAAAATATCGGAAATACTATTCACAAAATATCTAAAATCAAAAATATCTAAAGTGTAGAAAATCTGTCCGGGAGGTATGCCATCGGTATACACCGGTATACTGGCGATATGTCGATCAAGGAGAAAACCTATAGTTTTGGGAAAATTTTAAGGCATTCCAAAAACCAAGAAAATATGAAATACTCTACAAATACGTATCCGTATATAAATACCGATACTGTGAGTCGAGTCACACAACTCTCCCCTTCTTAGAAAAATTTTGTCCTCGAAATTTTATAAAGGAAGACAAAAGCAAGCAAGAATCCAAGAAAACATGCTATCAGGATCAAGATAGGAAACTCATAAATCATAAAATCCAACAAGAGTAATATACAAGAAAAGCAAAAATAATTTAAACAATGACCAGCTCGAAATGATCTAGGAAATGGCTCAAATCCGAAACATACCGACATAACTGAGATACATAAAATACGTCATATACCTTGCATAACGACGGCGGAAGAGCAAGACGATAAGATACATCCCCTACTCGTTCGAGAATATCGAACGGTCCAATAAATCTAGGACTAAGCTTTTCCCGTACGCCAAACCTGATGACACCACGGGTAGGCAAAATTCGAAGAAATACGTGGTCGTCGACAGATAACTCAAGATTACTCGATGCTGATCTGTCCAATGACGCTATCGATCCTGAGCTACTCTGAGATGCTATCTGACCTGTATGACTACTCTAACTGACTGAGCAATCATCTATAGACCAAGCATCCGCCTCTCTCTAATGTCATCCCAAGCTAGGGGTGACCTACATCTCCTACCATACAAAGCCTCGAAAGGTGTCATCTGAATGCTCGCATGGAAGCTGTTGTTGTAAGAGAACTCCACCAAATACAAGTGATCCTTCCAAGAACCACTGAAGTCAAGAGTGCATGATCGAAGCATATCCTCCAAGGTTTGAATCGTATGCTCCGACTGACCATCTGTCTGAGGATGGTATGCTGAACTGAAACTCAAACGGGTACCCAGACTCTGCTGAAGACTCTACCAGAAATGAGAAGTGAATTTGGAATCCCGATATGAGACTATGCTAATTGGCACCCATGCAATCTAATAATCTGCCTCATGTACAAGTCGGCCAACTGCTCTGTAGACTGACCAACTCTGAAAGGTAGGATGTGGGCAACATTCGTGAGTTGATCCACTATAATCCAAATGGCATCTCTACCAGTCGGGGTTCTAGGAAGACCAGTCACGAAGTCCATAGTAATATGATCCCACTTCCACTCTGAAATCGGTAAAGGCTAAAGAAGTCCGACCGGTCTCTGGTGCTCAGCCTTGACATGCTGGCAAACTAAGCATCGAGAGACAAACTGAGCTATCTCCCTCTTCATACCATTTCATCAGAAATGCTGACGAATATCTCGGTACATCTTTGTCCTTCCTGGATGAACATAATACTTAGAACTGTAGGCCTCTGACATAATATCCTGTCGAATATCTCCATTCGGCACACAAAGATGACTCCTAAATCGGAGTTCCATCCTCATGGATGCAAAACTCTTCTCTGTGCCCTGCCACACACTCTGCTCTGAGCTGTTGAAGCTTGGCATCCCCTGACTAAGCTGCTCTGATCCTCTCCACAATGGTAGACTGAACCTGCAAGCCTGCCATCATAGCTGCCTCATCAGGTAGCACTACCTCAATGTCCATCTCCTGCAGATCCTTTCAAAGGTAATGCTGCTCCGTCAAAAAATAGACTCCGGGTCTCCTCCACAAGGCGTTTGTAATGACGTTTGCCTTCTCGGGATGATACTGAAGATCAACATCATAATTCTTCAGTAACTCAAGCCACCTCCTCTGCCGTATGTTTAGATCCCTCTGGGTGAACACATACCTCAAGCTCTTATGGTCAGTGAAAATCTCCACTCGATCACCATACAGATAATGCCTCCAGAGCTTGAGGGCAAACACTACTACAGCCAACTCAAGATCGTGCATTGGATAGATCTTCTCATGGTCCCGAAGCTGCCGAGACGCATAAGCTATCACTCGACCGTACTGCATAAAGACACAACTAAGTCCCTGGCCTGACGCATTACAATACACCGTGAACCCACCTGGTTCGACGGGTAATGTCAGAATAGGAGTGTGAAACCCAGTTTCTGTAGTTAGATTTTTAATAGAATTTTGGTGTAATTAAATTAAAACGTTTTCAAATTATTACTACTATTATAATTATTAAATATCTTTGAATGAAAAGTGATTTCGAAATTATTAATCAACTTGGACTTTTGTATGTTTGGACCCAGACCCGCGTTCGAGCCTGAGCCCAAAACCCAAACCCGGTTCTTTCCTATTTTTTGACTTGGTTAATAAAAGAAATGATAATAAAAAAAAAAAATATTTTTCCCCGTGGTGGGAACTGGTCCCGAAGGACCAGCGTGTTTTCTCTTTGGGAATGGGTAAACTCATTCCCGAATCTTTCTCTCTACCACAAATTTTCCCCAACGTTCAGATCCACTCCCCATTTTTATTTCCCACGTTCCCATCAACTCAACAGAACAAAAATTACTTTCTCTCCCCACGTCCCTTCACAACACATCTTTCTCTCAAAGCCCTCACCTAATCTCTCTCTCACGAACTCTTATTCTCCTCTGTGGAAGAGAACCCACTCTCAAAACCCACAGAAGCTCTCAATCTTTCTCCCTCTCCTTTCTTCCTCCTCGGTTGGGAAACCCATTTCCCGAGCTCAGCCCTAGCTCCGCGCGCGCGACCCTAGGCCGGGCCCCTTGCTCCGGCGAGAGTCCCCGCGGCCTCCGCCGCTGTCCCGCGCAGCCGCCTCCCGCGGTCGAGCCCCACCGGCGAGCCCCCTCTCCGGCCAGCAACCCGGCGCCCCCTCCGCAGCGCGTCCGGCCAGATCCCGAGCTCGCACCGAGCTTTCCGCGGCTTCCCCGCCGGCGCCATCCTCTCCGCCGAGGCCAGCAACCCCTTTGCCCGCGCCTCCGGCGTGTCCAGCGGCCATCCGCGGCACCCCCGCCTCCGCCGCCACCCTCTGTGGCCGGCGATCCTCTCCGCCACCATCTGTGACCGCGACCCCCTCCGCGCCCGCTGTCAGAACCCGACCCCGTCGCTGTCCAGCACCCTTTCCGCGGTCTTCCCCGCTGTCCGTGGACTTTCCCGCGGTTTGGATCTTCTACCTGCTGCCGACTTAGTTCGGATTTCTTTCCCGAGATTTATCCCGCGGCTCCCCGACCAACGGAATCTTGGTAATTTCTGTTAATCAGAGTAGTTCGTCCCTCCCGTGAGTCGATGATGATAGATCGGTCCCCCGGTTCCCTCTCGGGAATCCGGATAGCTGCGTTATAATTTTCGTTTAGCTACGTTAGTTTGATTTCCTGTGTTTTTACTTGCTGGGTTGGTGTGAATTGGTTGATATTGGATCCCCGGACTCTTCGGGAATTATTTCTGTGGTGTGGAAATTATTTTGGTGGATTTATGTGGATTATTTGGGTTGGAAATCATTTGCAGGAATTTGTGGGCGCTTCCCAGTTTTGGGTTTGTCCCGGAATAGAGGAAGTGCTGCCCAAATTTTTACAAATTATATTTTTAATTGATTTCAAAACTGGCTTTCGAAAATGATTTACTAAAAAACCGATTTTCGGGCGACGACCGTACCGGTCTGTGGGCCCCGGCGAAATGCAAACGCACCGGTCCGACCGGACGTTGAGGCATAAACCGAAATTTGAGGAATGGACCGAGTCTGAGACTCCTAGCTTCTTTTTTATTATATTTAATTTAGACTATTTATATTAGATATTTATTTTCTTGCACTTTATTTAATTTCAGTCATTTTCTTTTATTTAATGTAAAAGGAAATTTGTATCGGGCATAAGCCCACCCTAGGACCAGTAGCTGTGCCCACGTATTTGTGTAGCGTAGCTATTTTTCTTTTCTTTTTCTGGTGGATGTGATTTGGGTGGATTTTGGATTGATTGCATATTCGTAGTTTAGGACGTAACTTACGGGTTAATTACGAGTTTAGCTAAAATAAATAAAATAATATTAATTCACGGTTTGTCACAAAAGGAAACTGTATTTTTTATATACATATTATGAAACGCAAAGTTTTCTAAATTGTATTTGATTCTCGTGATTTTCCAAATAAAACCAAATAACCGACTTAATCAACGCATGTAATTGCGACGTAACCGTTAGCTGTAGATTAAAACAACTTAAAACTTGACTAGGACATGACTACTAGAGATTGCAACTAGCACACCTAGTCTGGTTATTCAGGAATCTAAGTCGAGTTCTCAACTGTAGGAACTCGAAGTTACAACTGACGTTCTTCCTCGGTACCGACTCGTCTTTCCAGTCAATCTAATACAAGGCAAGTTACGATTTGTGTATTCCTGTATTTTATTTAGTAAAGTTAAGATGCATGTTAAACCACACTGCTGGCACGGAACTCTACCGACTGTTACTGTTACTGAATCTGGGACTGGGGGAATAGTGTAAACGTTTATGACCAAAGCCCCTACTGAACTGACTGTGTTAGCTTACCCCTCTCACACACGGGGATAAGCCATATCGTATCGCTAGGATACTACTGTTTAACCCAAGCCGGTCATAGACGTTTGCATATTCAAAACACACTGAACTGTTTTAAACTGCTGAAAATATTATTTCAACTGTTTATCCTGCACTTTTCAATTACTATTTAAATTATGAGATGCATATTTCGTTCTTGCTCTCTCCTGACTGGAGACAACATTTTAGGTAACACTGAGGATGAGGATCAATACTATAATAGCTATTACGACCGGTTCTCTTCCCTGCGACGGTACCGGAGCCTTTTCCGGAGGACGCTGAACCTGGAACACTGAACCTGATGCTTAGATAGTTTCCTTTTTTCTGCATTTTTCTTTTATTTGGAGTTTGTAGTTTTATTTCTAGCATTTCCCTTCCAGTTGTATTAATTGAATATTTTATCAAATAAAGTTTTAATTCCGAATAGAACAGTTGTGACAAATGTACTTGTGTTGTTGTGAATACCTGCAATGGAACAGCTTACTGCCGCCGTCTCACCACGGTGCAGGCTGGGCATGGTCCGGTTCGACCCATTAACTTGGGATCGGGTCGTGACATGTTTTCAGTGGTGGCCCATGCAGGTCACAACAAACAACAACCTAGGAAAACATACCTAGAAACAATTAGAACACTAGAACATTGATTTGTCACGACATAGGACCGATTATATAAATAAATATTTTTGCTTGATTATAGACCGGTAGGCTACCTTGCTTATGTGTGTGCGTCCTAAACCTTCCAGAGAATGACCGTTGACCAAATCCTGCTGGCGATGAGGTGTTATCTCCGGATCATACCCCATCTCCTCGACCAAGCCCAGGGTCCTTTCCCTCGCGGCTGTTTGACCGTCCTCATAATGCATCCAGTGAAGTTTTTCCTACACTGGCGAATCCTATCTCATCTCAAACCGAATTGCATTTCCCTGGTGGATTATTCATTTTGTTGCTCCACCAGTACCAGCAATCATCTTCCAAATGGTTGTTTTTTTTATGGAGTTCCAGAATGCTCAAGATGAAGCCCAGCAGGAACAGAAGAATATCACGAGAGAAGACATGCAGAACGTCATGATGTAGCCTTAGTTATCCCCAACCAAGTTAGAGCAGAACTTTTGTCCTAGGAAGGATACCCCTGAATCTAGAAGATATTTGGGTCCCATCAAGTACTCTACTTTTCGGCAGCCTTGTCGTAAGAAGCTATGGGCTTGTAACTATTGCAATAGGCCTGGTCATCAGGTCGATAGTTGCCGCAAGAGTTTGGGACAATGTTTGGCATGTGGATCTGCTGAACATCGGGTAAAGGACTGCCCCTCATCTTTTCATCATACCAGAGCTCATATCCCAGCAACACCTGTTAGGCCACAACCTAGGGACCCTCTTCCTATCCAGCAGACCCTGCCCTTACAATAATGCATGATGCATACTCGAGGTTCAAAGAAAAGGAAGCAGTTGGAGACTGCTCATACAAGAGCCAGAACCATGAGGAATAGTACCTAGAACCGCTGAATAGCATCATCTTTTGGAAATTGTAACAGGATGTCCTTAGATCAATCATAAGAGTTTTTGCTGTAATTCTCCACATGAATAGAAGTTTTTAGTTACACCCTTACGGCAGATGTTTTCCCTGATAGTCTCCCCGGATTATCCCAGATCTAGACATAGGATTCACCCTTGACTTAGTCCCTGGCTCTTTCCCTATTTCTACAGGATGGTACAGAGTCAACCCGAAGGTGGCCAAGAAGATGAAGGATCAGATCAATGAAGGCTCTAGGATTTATCAGAGTGGAACTTTACCTTAGGGAGTATCTATCTTGTTTGTGCCCCAGAAGGATGGAACAAACGGATGTGCATCCATTACCAGACACTAAAGAACAAGTACTTTCTGCCCGGATCGATGATCTGTTTGATCTGGTTGTGTGGAGTTAAGGTGTTTCGAAGTTTGACTTAAGATTTGACTACCATCAAATCAAAGTCAGGAAAGAGGACATTTCCAAGACGACGTTTAAACACCAAGTATGAGTAGTTTTCTTTGGTCAGGACGTTAGACTGACAAATGCTCCTGCTGTGTTCATGAATTTCATGAACAGAGATTTTTCATGAGTATATGAATCAGTATATCTTCTTCATAGATAACATTCTGATATATTTGAAGATTGAAGAAGAGCATGAAGAACACCTGAGGAAGTTTTGGAAACTTTGAGGAAAAAGAAGTTTTTGGTAAGTTATCTGAACGTGGATTTTTGACAAGGTGGACTTTTGGCCATGTTGGCAAGAGAAGAAATTTTGATGGAAGATAGCTGTTGTTGAAGAGTGGTATACCCCAAGTTCAATTCGGAAGTTTCTTGAACTTGGCCGGCTACTATCAGAAGTTCGTGAAGGATTTCGCCAAGATTGCTGAGTCGATGACGAAGCTCACTTGGAAGAATGAAGAGTTCCTCTGAACGAAAGTTTGCCAGACGACATCGAGAAGCTGAATCCTTGCGCTACCCGCAGGAACCGGTGGGTTCTCAATTTACAGTAATGCCTCTGGAAGAGGACTGGGCTGCGTTCTTCAACGACATGGAAAAGTAATTGCTTACACATGTAGGCAACTACAGACTCATGAGAAGAATCATCCCACGCCTAATTTGAAATTTGCTGCAATTATCTTTACTTTGAAGCTATGCAAGCATGATTTTTATGGAAAGGGAGTGAAATATATATACGGACTACAAAAGTCTGAAATATGTCTTCACTCAGAAAGGGCTGAATGTTAGACTAAGAAGATGGCTGAAGCAGATGAAGGATTTCGATATCAATCTGCAGCACCATTCAGGTAAGGCTAATGTGGTCGCTGATGCACTTGGTCGATACTGATAGCGAAGTTCTTAACCAAGGAGTGACACCTACTAGAAGACGTCGAGAAGCTTGGACTGGAGAGTATACTACCTGGAGATAGAAGGACGGAGCTGGATGCTGATTCAGGATTGATGAAGTTCGAGGCTGATGGACAAAATCAAGAGGACGTAGTTTCAAAACGAGGCACTTTGCAGGCTTAGAGATCAAGTGTTGGCAGGA
This sequence comes from Iris pallida, assembly GCA_029216955.1. NCBI lineage: Eukaryota > Viridiplantae > Streptophyta > Magnoliopsida > Asparagales > Iridaceae > Iris > Iris pallida. Next base: position 16,779 of record JANAVB010019966.1, read on the forward strand.
ACACTTGAGGGTTTCTAAATTGATCAGCAGTGGAACTTTGAAGAATGGTACGAGAATTTGCGTATCGGCTGACAAACGGAGGAACGAGTTGATGAAAGAAGTGCAACAGCCGCAGTATTCCATATATTCAGGAGCTAATAAGATGTATCGGAATATGCCTCTATTGATTGGTGCTATGGAATGAAGAAGGACAATTCCAGGTATGGGATTATATGTGAATTTGTCAACATGAGGAATTTAGCAAGCGAACAACAAGTTTGTTGCAGCCGCTGAACAATTCGGAGTGGAAGTAGAAGCATATAACAATGAACTTTGAATAAGGATTGCCTTGTTCCCAAGGAGGGAAGGATACCAAATGGATTTTAGTAAACCGACTGACTAAGTCAGCACACTTTATTCCCTTCCAAGTTGGTTTATCCACTAAGAAGTTGGCAGCATTGCACGAGAAGCACATCTACCGGATTCATGGAGTACTGCGGGACGAGCAAGCAGAGAGGTCAATCCAGACGCTTGAAGATGTATCGAGATTTTGCGTCTCAGAATTTGGTAGGTCTTGGGGAGACCAAATTGCTTTTGGTGAAGTTTTCTCCTACCAGAGGAACAATCAGTTTTGACGGAGCTGGAAATTGAGGCCAGGTACATCAGACCATTTGAAGTTTAAGACGAGTTGGAAGTAGCGTACCAGTTAGCTCTACCGGCTAATCTTGAGGGTGTGCAACGTCTTCTACGTCACAGCTCAGACACTACATTTCGGATCCGAGTCACATTTTGGATAATTCAGAGCTGAAGATTGGAATCAACCTTTCAGTACCAGAGAAACCAGTTGCAAGTCTAGTCAGAGATGAGAAGAAATCAGAATTTAGCCATCACTCAAACTCGTATTCCTTATTCTTTCTTTTTCCCGTTCTAAATTTGACTAATGCTGCTAAGTTAGCCTAGTTTTGCAAACTATCTTTTTAAATCAAGCTTGATCATGACGATATTTTATTGGGTGCACCCACTAATATATTGTCTAATCAGGACCGGTGCATGATGGTCTGATCAACCTCGTGTACTTTGGTTCGCTCTTTGTATTCTTTCTGCATGGATGTCACCATAAATGAGACTTGTCTCTAAACCGTCTCATCCATGACTGCCTTGGAAATCCTTATGGTTGGACCTGAGTTACGGGCGCAGTGCCCGTACATGGTTGTCTTTCCTAACCTTACTTTAATTTCGAGGACGAAATTTTCTAAGGAGGGAAGACTTGTGAAACCCAGTTTCTGTAGTTAGATTTTTAATAGAATTTTTGGTGTAATTAAATTAAAACGTTTTCAAATTATTACTACTATTATAATTATTAAATATCTTTGAATGAAAAGTGATTTCGAAATTATTAATCAACTTGGACTTTTGTATGTTTGGACCCAGACCCGCGTTCGAGCCTGAGCCCAAAACCCAAACCCGGTTCTTTCCTATTTTTTGACTTGGTTAATAAAAGAAATGATAATAAAAAAAAAAAATATTTTTCCCCGTGGTGGGAACTGGTCCCGAAGGACCAGCGTGTTTTCTCTTTGGGAATGGGTAAACTCATTCCCGAATCTTTCTCTCTACCACAAATTTTCCCCAACGTTCAGATCCACTCCCCATTTTTTATTTCCCACGTTCCCATCAACTCAACAGAACAAAAATTACTTTCTCTCCCCACGTCCCTTCACAACACATCTTTCTCTCAAAGCCCTCACCTAATCTCTCTCTCACGAACTCTTATTCTCCTCTGTGGAAGAGAACCCACTCTCAAAACCCACAGAAGCTCTCAATCTTTCTCCCTCTCCTTTCTTCCTCCTCGGTTGGGAAACCCATTTCCCGAGCTCAGCCCTAGCTCCGCGCGCGCGACCCTAGGCCGGGCCCCTTGCTCCGGCGAGAGTCCCCGCGGCCTCCGCCGCTGTCCCGCGCAGCCGCCTCCCGCGGTCGAGCCCCACCGGCGAGCCCCCTCTCCGGCCAGCAACCCGGCGCCCCCTCCGCAGCGCGTCCGGCCAGATCCCGAGCTCGCACCGAGCTTTCCGCGGCTTCCCCGCCGGCGCCATCCTCTCCGCCGAGGCCAGCAACCCCTTTGCCCGCGCCTCCGGCGTGTCCAGCGGCCATCCGCGGCACCCCCGCCTCCGCCGCCACCCTCTGTGGCCGGCGATCCTCTCCGCCACCATCTGTGACCGCGACCCCCTCCGCGCCCGCTGTCAGAACCCGACCCCGTCGCTGTCCAGCACCCTTTCCGCGGTCTTCCCCGCTGTCCGTGGACTTTCCCGCGGTTTGGATCTTCTACCTGCTGCCGACTTAGTTCGGATTTCTTTCCCGAGATTTATCCCGCGGCTCCCCGACCAACGGAATCTTGGTAATTTCTGTTAATCAGAGTAGTTCGTCCCTCCCGTGAGTCGATGATGATAGATCGGTCCCCCGGTTCCCTCTCGGGAATCCGGATAGCTGCGTTATAATTTTCGTTTAGCTACGTTAGTTTGATTTCCTGTGTTTTTACTTGCTGGGTTGGTGTGAATTGGTTGATATTGGATCCCCGGACTCTTCGGGAATTATTTCTGTGGTGTGGAAATTATTTTGGTGGATTTATGTGGATTATTTGGGTTGGAAATCATTTGCAGGAATTTGTGGGCGCTTCCCAGTTTTGGGTTTGTCCCGGAATAGAGGAAGTGCTGCCCAAATTTTTACAAATTATATTTTTAATTGATTTCAAAACTGGCTTTCGAAAATGATTTACTAAAAAACCGATTTTCGGGCGACGACCGTACCGGTCTGTGGGCCCCGGCGAAATGCAAACGCACCGGTCCGACCGGACGTTGAGGCATAAACCGAAATTTGATGAATGGACCGAGTCTGAGACTCCTAGCTTCTTTTTTATTATATTTAATTTAGACTATTTATATTAGATATTTATTTTCTTGCACTTTATTTAATTTCAGTCATTTTCTTTTATTTAATGTAAAAGGAAATTTGTATCGGGCATAAGCCCACCCTAGGACCAGTAGCTGTGCCCACGTATTTGTGTAGCGTAGCTATTTTTCTTTTCTTTTTCTGGTGGATGTGATTTGGGTGGATTTTGGATTGATTGCATATTCGTAGTTTAGGACGTAACTTACGGGTTAATTACGAGTTTAGCTAAAATAAATAAAATAATATTAATTCACGGTTTGTCACAAAAGGAAACTGTATTTTTTATATACATATTATGAAACGCAAAGTTTTCCAAATTGTATTTGATTCTCGTGATTTTCCAAATAAAACCAAATAACCGACTTAATCAACGCATGTAATTGCGACGTAACCGTTAGCTGTAGATTAAAACAACTTAAAACTTGACTAGGACATGACTACTAGAGATTGCAACTAGCACACCTAGTCTGGTTATTCAGGAATCTAAGTCGAGTTCTCAACTGTAGGAACTCGAAGTTACAACTGACGTTCTTCCTCGGTACCGACTCGTCTTTCCAGTCAATCTAATACAAGGCAAGTTACGATTTGTGTATTCCTGTATTTTATTTAGTAAAGTTAAGATGCATGTTAAACCACACTGCTGGCACGGAACTCTACCGACTGTTACTGTTACTGAATCTGGGACTGGGGGAATAGTGTAAACGTTTATGACCAAAGCCCCTACTGAACTGACTGTGTTAGCTTACCCCTCTCACACACGGGGATAAGCCATATCGTATCGCTAGGATACTACTGTTTAACCCAAGCCGGTCATAGACGTTTGCATATTCAAAACACACTGAACTGTTTTAAACTGCTGAAAATATTATTTCAACTGTTTATCCTGCACTTTTCAATTACTATTTAAATTATGAGATGCATATTTCGTTCTTGCTCCCTCCTGACTGGAGACAACATTTTAGGTAACACTGAGGATGAGGATCAATACTATAATAGCTATTACGACCGGTTCTCTTCCCTGCGACGGTACCGGAGCCTTTTTCGGAGGACGCTGAACCTGGAACACTGAACCTGATGCTTAGATAGTTTCCCTTTTTCTGCATTTTTCTTTTATTTGGAGTTTGTAGTTTTATTTCTAGCATTTCCCTTCCAGTTGTATTAATTGAATATTTTATCAAATAAAGTTTTAATTCCGAATAGAACAGTTGTGACAAATGTACTTGTGTTGTTGTGAATACCTGCAATGGAACAGCTTACTGCCGCCGTCTCACCACGGTGCAGGCTGGGCATGGTCCGGTTCGACCCATTAACTTGGGATCGGGTCGTGACATGTTTTCAGTGGTGGCCCATGCAGGTCACAACAAACAACAACCTAGGAAAACATACCTAGAAACAATTAGAACACTAGAACATTGATTTGTCACGACATAGGACCGATTATATAAATAAATATTTTTGCTTGATTATAGACCGGTAGGCTACCTTGCTTATGTGTGTGCGTCCTAAACCTTCCAGAGAATGACCGTTGACCAAATCCTGCTGGCGATGAGGTGTTATCTCCGGATCATACCCCATCTCTTCGACCAAGCCCAGGGTCCTTTCCCTCGCGGCTGTTTGACCGTCCTCATAATGCATCCAGTGAAGTTTTCCCTACACTGGCGAATCCTATCTCATCTCAAACCGAATTGCATTTCCCTGGTGGATTATTCATTTTGTTGCTCCACCAGTACCAGCAATCATCTTCCAAATGGTTGTTTTTTTTATGGAGTTCCAGAATGCTCAAGATGAAGCCCAGCAGGAACAGAAGAATATCACGAGAGAAGACATGCAGAACGTCATGATGTAGCCTTAGTTATCCCCAACCAAGTTAGAGCAGAACTTTTGTCCTAGGAAGGATACCCCTGAATCTAGAAGATATTTGGGTCCCATCAAGTACTCTACTTTTCGGCAGCCTTGTCGTAAGAAGCTATGGGCTTGTAACTATTGCAATAGGCCTGGTCATCAGGTCGATAGTTGCCGCAAGAGTTTAGGACAATGTTTGGCATGTGGATCTACTACGAGCCTGCTATAGGATATATAAATTAAGATGTTAGGATAAGAGGATACTCAATCACTGTTAGGATTCCTTGAGAGATTCCTGGGATGATCCTTGAGAATCTCATTTTGAATTCCGATTTAAACTCCTTTTTCTTCTTTTGATTCACCTTTTTTCTTGATTTGAATTTGATTTTGTGGATTCATTGTAGAACTTTGAATCCTGGTATTAGTTGATGATTTTGATAAAATTTTGTAGTTGTTGATTTAATTTTGTATTTAGATTAATATTTTCAAATGCAAGGTACTCAATCACACTTAGGATTCTTTGAGAGATTTCTGGGACGACCCCTGAGAAACTCATTTGAACTTCAATTGGAATTCCTTTTCCTCTTGTTTGGATTCACCCTCATTCCTTGCTATTGAATTTAAGCTTGATGGGTTCCTCTCGTTTGAACCGATGAGAAGGAACATATCTTCATTATTCTTTCTCGCCATTATTCCCTTGCATGCTTATTTACCTCTTATCTTAAACTCTGTCTCATTACATTAATTATCTATATCTTGTTGTCCCTACCAGATGTACTTCGAAGCCCTTGAATCTTCGTATCTTTTGCATGGGAAAGGCTAAGGAAGTGACGTAAATTATGTAGCTCAGAGAAGACGTAACTGGTTATTTTATGATGATCTAAAGGAAATTAAATGTGGAGTGTTCCATATGGAAACTTGAGTTAGAAATGTGGTAAAGGTCTCGAATAGAATAAAGAGATATATACTGCCAATTTGGAAACAATTACATTAGAGAAATTTTGGGGTTATGAGATAGTTTATAGGTGTATTCAAAACTAATGAGGATATCAGAGGTCAACCTAGTTTTGAGAACTTAGAAAATCTTGGTTATTGATTCTGGGAAAAACTTTTACTCTGAGGCTATGTAGAAGGTTAGTAATGGAAAAGAGAAGTTAATTGTGTTTAATAAGGATATTAAACAAGATGTTGCGAGGAAATGACGAGGGATAGAGAGAACACAAAGTTATGGAAGTTTAGAGATTGTTGTGAAATATTTTTAGGAGAATAATATTCAAGGGTGTATGTCGAAGAAAATACGGAAGTTGATTTTATGATGGAAGATAAGTTTTGTAAGGCCTAGAGATTTAAATTAAATAATACGAGGAGAACTATTTGAACAAGTTCAAGGAATTCGTGAACGGGATTTAGAGGTTTTGGGTCAAATTTAAGACAAGGTGAAAGAACTTGGAAATTTAAATAAATGGTTAATGTTGATTCCTAAATGTGAGGGCTGTACTTCAAAAGTGATGTTTGGAAATTGGGAATTGCCTACGGTAGTCATGGTAAGGGTTTAAGTAAAGGTTAAATTTTCATATGGAGACTGGTGAGGTAAAGATATGATTGGCAAGTTATGACCAGATGAACTTAAGAGTATCAGAAGCAGATGACTAACTCGATCTTCATTATTTTTGTGCATTAATTACCACCTCTTGAACTCCCACTTTCTAATTGAGATCCTTGACGTTCCTTATCGTGACTTTGATATTCGGAATATAATACTAGCTGTTACCCTCCAACAAATCTTATATGTAAGACCTAGACGAGCTCACCTTCGTGTAGGTATATCATGTCCCACTAAAACCCGTGTTCTTGTACTCTATTTTCTTGATATGATTTTCTGGTCAACTGGCTAAACTATAACCTTTACCATTATACTAAATTTCTTCTTATTTTAATTAGAAATCCAGCCTTGACTCAATTCTTTCGACCCGACATGTGATGGTGTTCTGCTTGTTTCCTTAGATGCTTAAACTTGTACCTTATCTGATTACTTGACCTGTTGGTTGAGAAACTTGGACTATGTAATTCCTTTCATCATTACCACCCTTATATCTTGTGCTGCTAAATTGGCCTTAGTTTTGCAAGCTTATCTATTTTCGAGCTTGGTCATGACATATTTTATTGGGTGGCCACCCACTAACATATTGTCTAATCAGAACCGGTACATGATGGTCTGATCAACCTATTGCACTTTGGTTCGCTTTTTCATGTATCAATCTTCGAGAATGGAGACATAGTTAAACTTGACCCTAGAGTCTCATTCGAGACAGCTTTGACAATTCTCCTTGAAATCTTTGCTTCGCCTATGAACCTCGTATTCGTACTCAGTCGAATTAAATTTATCATGACCTGAACCTCCATTATTGGATGCTTGTGCTCATACTTTGATTTCATTGATTTTCCTTCTTGCCCAAATCTCGTTTTATTCCGAAATTGATCAACTTAGATCGTGTCAAGACAAAAATTTATTTATGATTTGTTGTGCCTAAATTTTTAATTTTTGCCATTTTATGGAATAGTTACCTTTTAATAATTTCTTAGTTGCTTGTTAATGACCAATTTTTATATAGGATGGTAGACAGCCCTACAACCTTGATAATTGTTGTTCCCTTACCTTCCCAATTAGGACACCCTAGATTGTTTGTGTATTGATACCATGGTACTGTTTTGACCTAGAATGATTAGTGTACCTAGGTGAGACTTCCAACTGCTACGGTATGCCCTGACCCTGTATAGTATTCCTTCAAATTGCATGATTTAGATAAAAAAATTTCAGACCTTGATTGTTGGGAAATTGGGACGTCATCCCATTAGTATCAGTTGTAGATATATATAGGTTAGTCCTTGATGTGGGGATGTAGTGTCTATAAATATGTAGCTTATGAGATTTATGAGAGATTATAGTATCAGCCTTGATAGGATGTACTAGTCTTTTGGTGAATATAAATGTGTTATGAGAGATAGGGGCCTATATGTCTTAGTAATGCATCGTTCCTATGGTAATAGAATATATTAATAGATGGTTAATAGGAAGATAATAGTTTGAGCATACCTATAGCCTATGATCAGTTCCTTTTCATCCTTAGTTAAGACCACTTTAAAATAGGTCAAGTCCCTTGGATATAGGTTCCAGTCCATATTTTATTGAAGTTCCATTACCGCCGTACAGCAGAACAATATTGGAGGTATTCCTAGATTGACACTATTTAGATGTCCGTTTATTATTCCAGTGCTAGGAAGTGTTACTTTAGATATTGGGTAGGTTAGAGGCTCTAGAAGGAGTACTATCGATCTTAAATTTCGAGGATGAAATTTTTCTAAGGTGGGTAGAGTTGTAGCACCCAGTTTTCCAAATGAGGGTATTTTCAAAATTTCGTGTTTATAATTATTTTAATAATGATATTAAATTCATGATATGATTTTTGATGATTTTAAATCATTTTAAAATTATTTAAATCAATGACTTGTGGTTTTGACGTTTTGCTAGTGAAACCCTAGAGACTGTTTGACCTAGAGCCTAACCTTGTGATTATGATATTTTAATGTCATTTCTAGCCTAAGAATATTTTGTATTTGACCTCTTTGAATTATTTTGATATTATTTTATTATTTATGATATTGTTTTGGGATTATTTGAGTCGGGTTCGAATTTCATCTCAATCCGACTTGTAACGGGGACCCGGGGTAACTTAGACTCTAGTTGGACCCATGCATTAGTTAGCCATGGCCCACATTTTAATTAGTCATGTCAGAAAGATTAGTCATAATCCTAATTATTAGGTTAGCCATTTAGAGTTTTTATTTTGACCCTTTTACCCCCAAATCCTAACCAAAATTGTTTTAAACACTTGTAACTAAGGGAGGGACAAACTTGTAATATTCAATGAAGAGGGGATAAAACCATTGTGGCCGGCCCTAATAGGACTCCCATCTCATTTCCTTTCTTTGAGAAGTCTTCTTCCCCAAGTGCTCTCAAGCTCTCCCAAGGAAGAAGCCTTTCTCCTTGGATTTTATCTCCTTTAGGTAATATTTCCTTCTCTTTTATTTCTCCATTTTGCATTTAGAAAAGTTTTAACCATAGAAAAGACCCCCATTGTTGTGTCCCTATTTTGTGTCCTCTTGTGTCCATTATGTGTCCTTTAGAGATTTCTATTGTATTATTGTTGTGTCTTGTGTTCATGGGAAAACCTCCCAAACTTGGACACACTTTATATTTAAAATATTGATTAAATGAATTAATTCAAATTAAATCTCAGATTTGAATATGTAGAGATGTGTTCTTGAGTACTTTACATTTCATTCATGTATCTCTTATAGATGTGTTCATGTTACATATATAGATTTGTGTATGTATATATATATATATATATATATATATATATATATATATATATATATATATATATATATATATATATATATATATATATATATATATAAAATATATATATATATTGTAATGAGAGTGTATCTATATTTATATATGTAATAAATGGTTCATGATGATTATATAATCAAGTTTGAGAGTGTGGTTGCTCATATTATTATTGTCATTATTGTTGTGGATAATTAGGATATATATTGTGTATTCTTTTGGCTCAAACTATCTAAATCCGTCATGATTTTTATCCACGTTTTTAATTTCAGCCCTAACTTAGAAATGTCATAACTTCTAGCTCAAAGCTCGGTTTAATCTCCCATTTTTTTTAAAAGAAGCGTATTGAAGTTAGCTTTCCAAAAACATGTATTAATAGGCCTAATTCTTTCTGTAACTTTCTGGAGAATTATTTGAGTGTCAGCTGTACGAAAGACAAACGCGTTCTCGGTGTTTTCGCGATTTCGGGAGTTTTCGGAAACGAAAACGCGATCCGTTTGAAGTTTCAAAAAGCTAACACATAGATCTATAATATACTTTAATCCTAGAATTTAATTCATGCTTAGATGGTATAGTATTGATTATTAGTAGGAGTTACTATTCGGCATGTGCATTTTGTGTACCCTTGTGTGTAATATAATGTTCTATTTGATTTTAACCCATGTTAATGTATATACATTATGTAATTAAATAGAGAATGCAAGCATGAGTAAATAGTTAAATAAATGATGTATGAGGTATAAGTATCATATCTAATGTAAGCATGTATAAGTATGACTTGTAATGAATATGTAGGTTCCATAGTATGTAATGTATGGTACATATAGTCGTGCAAGAGAATAAATGAATGATGAATGAATGCAAGCATGAATGTAATGTAATAATAGATGTAATGTATGCAATATACAAGTTAATGAGATATAATGTTCTATGTTAACACAAATCCTATATTACCTCATGTACCCCCTTATACTATGTTGACACTATCACACTTGACACTTTGTTCACTTACACTTTGACACTCTTTGATATGTACACACTATGTATGCCCATTTAACCCTCACTTGCCCCTTTGCCATGTTCACATACACACACATAGCCTCTAAAATAAGTATTTATGAATATAGTTAACTTAGCTATGTATGTATATTATATATATGTTAGCATATTGTGTTGTAATATATAAGTTTATATAACCATTTGAAATGCCATGATTATAGACCTAATGTTGAATACCAATATATGCATGTGTATATATGTGTAGACATATATAGCTTAAAGTAATAGATTACCTAGTGTATATCCAATGTGAATTCTTGACTATTTGAGTATTGAATAATTGCATGCTATATAGAGTTGGGTGTATGTTGGCTTGTATAGCCTTGTATTGATGTGTGCTTGCTAGGATAGTCTTGGTTAGGCCTAGTAAGACTTGCTGGGTTAGGACATGACCTAGTTTGACCTAGTTTGACTAGTGCAGTTAACCAAGGGTTGACTTTGGCCTAGTTTGACCTAGATTCATGTAGAATGCATTGTAGTGCTTTATATTACCCTTCTGGACATGTTGTGACTTGTGCTGTTCTAATTAGGAGCCAGAAACCTCTCCTCGGACAGTATCTTTACCTTGGACATTCAGATATCAGGCGAGTACATTCTCTGATCTTTTCATACTTACCTGGATTATTTTCTTGCTCTAGATTACTCTACTTGATGCTGACACGTATATTCACGGATTAGTACTGTATGGATCCTTTTCTGAGATGTTATCCCTCTACGGGTGCATCGGGTATTTCATGTTCATGTACTTTATTATGTGCATCAGGTACTCCTTGTACTCGTACTAGTTCATATTTTTACATATTCTCATGTGCTTCATGTGCTTTCATGTGCTTTCATGTGCTTATCATGTGCCTCATGTACTACTCATTACATGAGTTCACGTATCTTAGCTGTATTCATGTGCTTATAACATAACTTGAACGGATCCTTGTGTATTGATTGGGGCAGGGTGAGTAGAATTGGTTATGTGATCACTATCACCAGTAGCTGTATTCATGTGCCTCCTTATTTGTATTCATGTGCCCCCAAGCCATTTACATAACCATTGTGCTCTAAATCACGTAGCCACTTACAGTCTCTACTATCATGTATTTACTTTTAGTTACAAAATATCTCCTGTTTACTCGTACTTCCTATTCAGCACTTCCTGTATTTTACTCTATTGTATGATTTATACTCCTAACCTGCTATGAACTGTTTTAGAGATATGTGCTCATTCCCGTCCTGACTGGACCTGTTGATAAATTTTACAGATAGCTTGGAGGTTGCCTGCTAGCCTAGAGGAGACACATTAGAGGTTGTTTAGGTTGTTATTTTAATTGTCTGGAGTTGTATTTACTTTATGGATTACTGTATCTGAGTTTGGAGATTTGAGATGTATTTCTGGATTTGTGTATCTTAGACACTTAGATTTCTCTCTGTTGTACCTCTTTTGGATTTCATATTTTATCTATCCTTATCATGCTCTACCTTAGATGTGATTGAGTCTGTACCTGCTATGTCACCCCCATTCGGGGTGTATAAACTGTTTAGCCTTATACTATTAGATGCATGAGACCAAGGACAGCGTTCTACCGTCGACACTGCGACGTAGGCTGGACGTACCCACTTCTCGTGCCCTTATTCTAGGGTGCGAGTCGTGACACGTTTTTAGTGGTGGCCCATGCAGGTCGAGATTCGCATTAGTGCAATTTTGTAGTAGCGCAACGACTTAGTTGTACTACTACGAGCCTGCTATAGGATATATAAATTAAGATGTTAGGATGAGAGGATACTCAATCACTGTTAAGATTCCTTGAGAGATTCCTGGGATGACCCTTGAGAATCTCATTTTGAATTCCGATTTAAACTCCTTTTTCTTGTTTTGATTCACCTTTTTCCTTGATTTGAATTTGATTTTGTGGATTCATTGTAGAACTTTGAATCCTGGTATTAGTTGATGATTTTGATAAAATTTTGTAGTTGTTGATTTAATTTTGTATTTAGATTAATATTTTCAAATCCAAGGTACTCAATCACACTTAGGATTCTTTGAGAGATTTCTGGGATGACCCTTGAGAAACTCATTTTGAACTTCAATTGGAATTCCTTTTCCTCTTGTTTGGATTCACCCTCATTCCTTGCTATTGAATTTAAGCTTGATGGGTTCCTCTCGTTTGAACCGATGAGAAGGAACATATCTTCATTATTCTTTCTCGCCATTATTCCCTTGCATTCTTATTTACCTCTTATCTTAAACTCTGTCTCATTACATTAATTACCCATATCTTGTCGTCCCTAACAGATGTACTTCGAAGCCCTTGAATCTTCGTATCTTTTGCATGGGGAAGGCTAAGGAAGTGACGTAAATTATGTAGCTAAGAGAAGACGTAACTGGTTATTTTATGATGATCTAAAGGAAATCAAATATGGAGTGTTCCATATGGAAACTTGAGTTAGAAATGTGGTAAAGGTCTCCAATAGAATAAAGAGATGTATACTGCCAATCTGGAAACAATTACATTTAGAGAAATTTTGGGGTTATGAGATAGTTTATAGGTGTATTCAAAACTAATGAGGATATCAGAGGTCAACCTAGTTTTGAGAACTTAGAAAATCTTCGTTATTGATTCTGGGAAAAACTTTTACTCTGAGGCTATATATGTAGAAGGTTAGTAATGGAAAAGAGAAGTTAATTGTGTTTAATAAGGATATTAAACAAGATGTTGCGAGGAAATGACTAGGGATAGAGAGAACACAAAGTTATGGAAGTTTAGAGATTGTTGTGAAATATTTTTAGGAGAATAATATTCAAGGGTGTATGTCGAAGAAAATACGGAAGTTGATTTTATGATGGAAGATAAGTTTTGTAAGGCCTAGATATTTAAATTAAATAATACGAGGAGAACAATTTGAACAAGTTCAAGGAATTCGTAAACGAGATTTAGAGGTTTTGGGTCAAATTTAAGACAAGGTGAAAGAACTTGGAAATTTAAATAAATGGTTAATGTCGATTCCTAAATGTGAGGGCTGTACTTCAAGAGTGATGTTTGAAAATTGGGAATTGCCTACGGTAGTCATGGTAAGGGTTTAAGTAAAGGTTAAATTTTCATATGGAGACTGGTGAGGTAAAGATATGATTGGCAAGTTATGACCAGATGAGCTTAAGAGTATCAGAAGCAGATGACTAACTCGATCTTCATTATTTTTGTACATTAATTACCACCTCTTGAACTCCCACGTTCTAATTGAGATCCTTGACGTTCCTTATCGTGACTTTGATATTCGGAATATAATACTAGCTGTTACCCTCCAACAAATCTTATATGCAAGACCTAGACGAGCTCACCTTCGTGTAGGTATATCATGTCCCACTAAAATCCGTCTTCTTGTACTCTATTTTTTTGATATGATTTTTTGGTCAACTGGCTAAACTATAACCTTTACCATTATACTAAATTTCTTCTTATTTTAATTAGAAATCCAGCCTTGACTCAATTCTTTGGACCCGACATGTGATGGTGTTCTGTTTGTTTCCTTAGATGCTTAACCTTGTACCTTATCTGATTACTTGACCCGTTGGTTAAGAAACTTGGACTATGTAATTCCTTTCATCATTACCACCCTTATATCTTGTGCTGCTAAATTGGCCTTAGTTTTGCAAGCTTATCTATTTTCGAGCTTGGTCATGACATATTTTATTGGGTGGCCACCCACTAACATATTGTCTAATCAGAACCGGTACATGATGGTCTGATCAACCTATTGCACTTTGGTTCGCTTTTTCTTGTATCAATCTTCGAGAATGGAGACATAGTTAAACTTGACCCTAGAGTCTCATTCGAGACAGCTTTGCCAATTCTCCTTCAAATCTTTTCATCGCCTATAAACCTCGTATTCGTACTCAGTCGAATTAAATTTAATCATAACCTGAACCTCCATCATTGGATGCTTGTGCTCATACTTTGATTTCATTGATTTCCCTTCTTGCCCAAATCTCGTTTTATTCCAAAATTGATCAACTTAGATCGTGTCAAGACAAAAATCTATTTGTGATTTGTTGTGCCTAAATTTTCAATTTTTGCCATTTTATGGAATAGTAACCTTTTAATAATTTCTTAGTTGCTTGTTAATGACCAATTTTTATATAGGATGGTAGACAGTCCTACAACCTTGATGATTGTTGTTCCCTTACCTTCCCAATTAGGACACCCTAGATTGTTTGTGTGTTGATACCATAGTACTGTTTTGACCTAGAATGATTAGTGTACCTAGGTGAGACTTCCAACTGCTACGGTATGCCCTGACCCTGTATACTATTCCTTCAAATTGCATGATTTAGATAATAAAAAATTTCAGACCTTGATTGTTGGGAAATTGGGACGTCACCCCATTAGTATTAGTTGTAGATATATATAGGTTAGTCCTTGATGTGGGGATGTAGTGTCTATAAATATGTAGCTTATGAGATTTATGAGATTATAGTATCAGCCTTGATAGGATGTACTAGTCTTTTGGTGAATATAAATGTGTTATAAGAGATAGGGGCCTATATGTCTTAGTGATGCATCGTTCCTATGGTAATAGAATGTATTAATAGATGGTTAATAGGAAGATAATAGTTTGAGCATACCTATAGCCTATGATCAGTTCCTTTTCATCCTTAGTTAAGACCACTTTAAAATAGGTCAAGTCCCTTGGATATAGGTTCCAGTCCATATTTTATTGAAGTTCCATTACCGCCGTACAGCAGAGCACTGTTGGAGGTATTCCTAGATTGACACTATTTAGATGTCCGTTTATTATTCCAGTGTTAGGAAGTGTTACTTTAGATATTGGGTATGTTAGAGGCTCTAGAAGGAGTACTATCGATCTTAAATTTCGAGGACGAAATTTTTCTAAGGTGGGTAGAGTTGTAGCACCCAGTTTTCCAAATGAGGGTATTTTCGAAATTTCGTGTTTATATTTATTTTAATAATGATATTTAATTCATGATATGATTTTTGGTGATTTTAAATCATTTTAAAATTATTTAAATCAATGACTTGTGGTTTTGACGTTTTGCTAGTGAAACACTAGAGACTGTTTGACCTATAGCCTAACCATGTGATTATGATATTTTAATGTCATTTTTGGCCTAAGAATATTTTGCATATGACCTCTTTGAATTATTTTGATATTATTTTATTATTTATGATATTGTTTTAGGATTATTTGAGTCGGGTTCGAATTTCATCTCAATCCGACTTGTAACGGGGACCCGGGGTAACTTAGACTCTAGTTGGACCCATGCATTAGTTAGCCATGGCCCACATTTTAATTAGTCATGTTAGAAAGATTAGTCATAATCCTAATTATTAGGTTAACCATTTAGAGTTTTTATTTTGACCCTTTTACCCCCAAATCCTAACCAAAATTGTTTTAAACACTTGTAACTAAGGGAGGGACAAACTTGTAATATTCAATGAAGAGGGGATATAACCATTGTGGCCGGCCCTAATAGGACTCCCATCTCATTTCCTTTCTTTGAGAAGTCTTCTTCCCCAAGTGCTCTCAAGCTCTCCCAAGGAAGAAGCCTTTCTCCTTGGATTTTCTCTCCTTTAGGTAATATTTCCTTCTCTTTTATTTCTCCATTTTGCATTTAGAAAAGTTTTAACCATAGGAATGACCCCCATTATTGTGTCCCTATTTTGTGTCATCTTGTGTCTATTATGTGTCCTTTAGGGATTTCTATTGTATTATTGTTGTGTCTTGTGTTCATGGGGAAACCCCCCAAACTTGGACACACTTTATATTTAAAATATTGATTAAATGAATTAATTCATATTAAATCTCAGATTTGAATATGTAGAGATGTGTTCTTGAGTACTTTACATTTCATTCATGTATCTCTTATAGATGTGTTCATGTTACATATATATATATATATATATATATATATATATATATATATATATATATTGTAATGAGAGTGTATCTATATTTATATATGTAATAAATGGTTCATTATGATTATATAATCAAGTTTGTGAGTGTGGTTCCTCATATTATTATTGTCATTATTGTTGTGGATAATTAGGATATATATTGTGTATTCTTTTGGCTCAAACTATCTAAATCCGTCATGATTTTTATCCACGTTTTTAATTTCAGCCCTAACTTAGAAATGTCATAACTTCTAGCTCAAAGCTCGGTTTAATCTCCCATTTTTTTTAAAAGAAGCGTATTGAAGTTAGATTTCGAAAAACATGTATTAGTAGGCCTAATTTTTTCTGTAACTTTCTGGAGAATTATTTGAGTGTCAGCTGTACGAAAGACAAAAGCGTTCTCGGTGTTTTCGCGATTCCGGGAGTTTCCGGAAACGAAAACGCGATCCGTTTGAAGTTTCGGAAAGCTAACACATAGATCTATAACATACTTTAATCCTAGAATTTAATTCATGCTTAGATGGTACAGAATTGATTATTAGTAGGAGTTACTATTCGGCATATGCATTTTGTGCACCCTTGTGTGTAATATAATGTTCTATTTGATTTTAACCCATGTTAATGTATATACATTATGTAATTAAATAGAGAATGCAAGCATGAGTAAATGGTTAAATAAATGATGTATGAGATGTAAGTATCCTATCTAATGTAAGCATGTATAAGTATGGCTTGTAATGAATATGTAGGTTCCATAGTATGTAATGTATGGTACATATAGTAGTGCAAGATAATAAATGAATGATGAATGAATGCAAGCATGAATGTAATGTAATAATAGATGTAATGTATGCAATATACAAGTTAATGAGATGTAATATTCTATGTTAACACAAATCCTATATTACCTCATGTACCCCCTTACACTATGTTGACACTATCACACTTGACACTTTGTTCACTTACACTTTGACACTCTTTGATATGTACACACTATGTATGCCCATTTAACCCTCACTTGCCCCTTTGCCATGTTCACATACACACACATAGCCTCTAAAATAAGTATTTATGAATATAGTTAACTTAGCTATGTATGTATATTATATATATGTTAGCATATTGTGTTGTAATATATAAGTTTATATAACCATTTGAAATGCCATGATTATAGACCTAATGTTGAATACCAATATATGCATGTGTATATATGTGTAGACATATATAGCTTAAAGTAATAGATTACCTAGTGTATATCCAATATGAATTCTTGCCTATTTGAGTATTGAATAATTGCATGCTATATAGAGTTGGGTGTATGTTGGCTTGTATAGCCTTGTATTGATGTGTGCTTGCTAGGATAGTCTTGGTTAGGCCTAGTAAGACTTGCTGGGTTAGGACATGACCTAGTTTGACCTAGTTTAACTAGTGCAGTTGACCAAGGGTTGACTTTGGCCTAGTTTAACCTAGATTCATGTAGAATGCATTGTAGTGCTTTATATTACCCTTCTGGACATGTTGTGACTTGTGCTGTTCTAATTAGGAGCCAGACACCTCTCCTCGGACAGTATCTTTACCTTGGACATTCAGATATCAGGCGAGTATATTCTCTGATCTTTTCATACTTACCTGGATTATTTTCTTGCTCTAGATTACTCTACTTGATACTGACACATATCTTCACGGATTAGTACTATATGGATCCTTTCCTGAGATGTTATCCTTCTACGGGTGCATCGGGTATTTCATGTTCATGTACTTTATCATGTGCATCAGGTACTCCTTGTACTCGTACTAGTTCATATTTTTACATGTTCTCATGTGCTTCATGTGCTTTCATGTGCTTTCATGTGCTTATCATGTGCCTCATGTACTACTCATTACATGAGTTCACGTATCTTAGCTGTATTCATGTACTTATAACATAACTTGAACGGATCCTTGTGTATTGATTGGGGCGGGGTGAGTAGAATTGGTTATGTGATCACTATTCCCAGTAGCTGTATTCATGTGCCTCCTTATTTGTATTCATGTACCCCCAAGCCGTTTACATAACCATTGTGCTCTAAATCACGTAGCCACTTATAGTCTCTACTATCATGTATTTACTTTCAGTTACAAAATATCTCCTGTTTACTCGTACTTCCTATTCAGCACTTCCTGTATTTTACTCTATTGCATGATTTATACTCCTAACCTGCTATGAACTGTTTTAGAGATATGTGCTCATTCCCGTCCTGACTGGACCTGTTGATAAATTTTACAGATAGCTTGGAGGTTGCCTGCTAGCCTAGAGGAGACACATTAGAGGTTGTTTAGGTAGTTATTTTAATTATCTGGAGTCGTATTTACTTTATGGATTACTGTATCTGAGTTTGGAGATTTGAGATGTATTTCTAAATTTGTGTATCTTAGACACTTAGATTTCTCTCTGTTGTACCTCTTTTGGATTTCATGTTTTATCTATCCTTATCATGCTCTACCTTAGATGTGATTGAGTCTGTATTTGCTATGTCACCCCCATTCGGGGAGTATAAACTGTTTAGCCTTATACTATTAGATGCATGAGACCTAGGACAGCATTCTACCGCTGACACTGCGGCGTTGGCTGGACGTACCTACTTCTCGTGCCCTTATTCTAGGGTGCGGGTCGTGACATACGGTCACTGCGTTAAGCTGACGATAGTCAATGACCATACGCAATGAACCATCCTTCTTCTTCACAAGAAGGGCTGGTGCTCTCCAAGGCGATCCACTAGGACGAATGATTCCCTGGGTCCTAAGCTCCTCAATAGACTGATACAGCACCAACAACTCTTAAGGAGACATCCTGTAGACTCTCGCTGACGCTGGCACTGCTCCTGGAACCAAATCAATATAATACTCAATCTTTCGAACTGGGGGCATACCCGGAAGCTCCTCGGGAAACACATCAGGAAACTTGCAAACTACTCTGGGCACCTAAAGCTCCTCGGCTACTGCCATCCACATGACTGCCGGTGAAGACTCCACCTCACCTCTAGAGAATGAGAACTCCTCCTCATTCGAAACACGAAAGATAACATAGCCAGCATGGCAATCTATCGAAGCGTGTCAAGCACTCAACCAATCTATACCTAGGACGACATCATAATCGCCATAGGAAACTTTATCAGCCCAGCGGAAAACTCTCTCCCACATACTATGACTCTACACGAGGCATAGACTCGGTCTACTCCTACTAGACCGTTACCAGTAAGTATATTAAACCTTACAGGTAAAGATTCTGGCTCTAAACCAACATGTGTCACAAATCGTGCAGATATAAACGAATGCGAAGCACCAGAATCAAATAACGCTGAAGCTGAATGAGAGTGAACAAGAATGGTACCTGCGACCACCTCCCCAGCTGCTAGCGCCTCCTCCATAGAAAGCCTGACCCTGAACTCTGGTTGCTGGACCCCACTTCTGCTGGCTTCTCTGTCTTTGAGCCTGAACCTGAGCATACTGCTGAGGCCTCTGCTGCTAGAACTGTTGAGACTGCGTCGGTACTGGCCTCTGGGCCTGCTGCTGTTGAACCGGCACGGGTGCCCTAAACTGCTGAACTGCTGGCTGGAAGGATGCTGATCCAGTCGAATTCCTCTTAGGACAAGCCCCTATCTTGTGGTCCGATTCTCCACAAGCTAGGCACAAGCCCTGTGCGCTACGGTACTCTGATAATACATGCCCTCCCTTCCCGTAATAGAAACAACCAACTGAGGAAGACTGCCTCTGCTACTGAAGACGCGGCTGAGAAGACTGCTGAAAGGAAGCCGCTGGAGTCGGTCCCCTCGGAGATCCAATCGTCAAAGCTCGAACTGCTGGAGCTGGTGCTGACGACTGGGAGTAAGATCCCCTCTAAATGTGAGGCCTCTTCTGACCTCTGACTCTATCAACGATCCTCTGTGAGGTGTACTCATACCTCCTAGCCGCCCTCATCACTGCATCAAAAGTCTGGAACTCATGCTGCTCAACTGCCAGTATGATCTCCAGATGAAGCCCCTGCTGGAACCTCCTCGCCCGGTCCAACTCGGTCGCCACTAAGGAAGGGGCAAACCAACTGAGCCTGCTAAACTCTGCCGCATAGCCGTCGACGGTCCTGCTCATCTGCCGCAAGCCAATGAACCTCTACTTCAAATCATAATGCGACACTGCATCAAAATAGCGAGTCTGGAACATCTCGCTAAAATCATCCCAAGCTATCGGTGCCAGAAGAGACACCTCATGAGCCGCCTACCGGTCGCGGGCCAAATCCAAGAGCTGCAACCTGACAACTGCCCCTCGCTCCCTAGTCGGAATCCCTACTGCCTCCAGAATGACCTCAGTATCCTGAAGCCACGCATCAGACACAATCGCATCCTCTGTACCATAGAAGTATAGGGGATGGAGATGCCTGAAGCTACTCGCAGAATTGTAGACCTGAGCACGATCCCTCTCCAAAGTCGTCTGGATATAATGGGTGAGAACATCACTCTGACGCTGCTGCGATGCCACGAAATCTCTCAAAACATCTACCAGTGCTCGAACAATACCCTCTGGCTGCCCTGGCTGAACTGGTACTACTGGCTGAATATGAAAAACTAGCGACTCTGCCTTTCGGTCCACTCTAGACTCTGCTTCCGAATGCTGAGGATGCTCCTCCTGAACCGACGAAACCAAGGGACGCTGATCTGCCATCGGCAAAGCCCGAATAGGCCGACCAGAAAGACTAGGAACGGTGCCCCTGAAAGTTAAGAACATAAGAATTAGATCAAGGGAACAGGAAAGATCAACGATCAAAGAAGATATCAAGTCAAAGATCAGAGGTAAAGAGTAATATTGAGGATATCAATGGAGAAGAATTTGTGACTGAGATAACTACCAGCAACCCCCACATATCTGATAAATCAGACATGTATGGGCTACCACTAAAACCTATGTTACGTCCCAGAACCAAAATACTGGCAAGTAGAGACGGTCCAGGCCAGCTACGTATACCAAAGTACTCCGGTACTCCGAAACAACGTATAAGCTGTATAGATGGGGGTCACTACTACAAACCAACAGTCAATCCTAGGTCACATAATCCTAGATATCTCAGTCTCAGACAAGAAGTAAGGTACAAGAATATGATCATCATGCATATAAGACAGTAAAGCGTCCCAAACTATAATATATAGATGATCATGAAGCTAGTAATACAAAATGAAGAACTAGCAAGACTAAGTAATACATGATCAGCTCTAGCTGCAGTCTAGAAATATAACATCATGTTTAAGCCCGTAGGCCAAATGTCAAGTCCAAAATATGAGCTAAATACGTGCTCGGTGGCTAAACGCCTCAAAAGAATATGTACAGAAAAAGAGTGGGTAAGAGAAAGAACACCCACTCAAGCCCTCTGGTGCTCCGGGTGGTCACCATCGAGTGGAAGGTCCGAAAGATCCGCGGGCTCCTCAACTAAATCTGGTCAATGCAAAACCAGTGGGGTCAGAACCCCAATAGCAAGTACCATAAAGGAAGCCAAACTATGAACTAAAACCAGCATGCAATTCATAACATCTCTAAGATAAAGCAGTAAACGAGACTAGAATAGTAAATTGGTACCACAGTATTTATGAAAGGAAACTGGAAACATGCAAGAAGGATAGCAAGTGAATATATAGAATAAATTGGACACGTGAGCATTTGGTGAAGCCAAGCATATAGTAGAAAGAAAAGCATGTAAGGAATGACAGGAAGCTAAGTACTGTAATAAGATAAACTGAAGCAAGACTAGACTAGACAGGAATGGACTCTATCCATCAATCACGGCCAAGCAATGAGTACGGCTTGATACTTTAGCTAACTAGGGTTGCCATAATCCTAATTACTAACATATGCAAGTTTGTGAAATTCGATTCCAGTTACCTGTCTGCTGCTACCTGAATGATCCTAGCCAAAAGAAAAACAAGTATAGCTGACACATTGTAGTAAGATACATGTGTCCTAGAGAACTGCCCTACTCGACGGTGTGCTGGAAGAGTGCTCATCATGACAGATAGCTCCAAATCCTATGTATATATATAAGACCAAGACCAAAGGGGCAACAGGTAACTGGGAAACTCTCACCTCCCAATGATCTAGATAATCAAGATAGTTTTATAGTTCCTAACATTTTTATTTAGGAGTGTGGCATTCTACAGAATCTATCCTATACATGAGACATATAAGACTGGATAAGATAAGCAAGATTGTGCACTACAACAAGACATGACAATATCAAGACAAGAGTGCGCTACGACAAGCCACTTTCAAGGAGCTAGACATATACTGGAATCAAGAGTGCGCCATGACAGGCCACTATCATACAAGCTAGGAAAAGACATTTTCAATAGTGCACCACGACGGGTCACTATCAAATAGGTACTGGACATGACATAGACTGTAAGGTACAATAAATCTGGAAGAGCATAGCATTACATAGGGAGTATAGAGGAACATATGAACATAAGCTAATATGAAGTGTATATAGGGTGTACAATCATTATAAGTGTACAAGGTCATCTAATCATGTTAAGAATTCATTACAGTCGAAGAAAATATCAAAAACGGATGGAAATGGGCAAAAACAGTAAAAAAAAAAAGGCCCAAAACAGCCAAATTCGGTATACCGACAGAATTTCGGCCAAAAAAGAAAGTTTTTGTGAAGAAAATCGATATTCTGTCGGTATACTTTGGAATTCTGTTGGACTTCCGATTATCTAGGCAGCAACAAAACCTCAGATTTTACCAAAACTTATTTCGGCCATAAAAACTTCATTTTAAATCAAAACTCGGATTTTCAAAAGTTAAAATTGCATAGAATTGAAATTTCTACAACATAGAAGTATTAGTTTTCATGAATTAAAACATTTGATAGATCAATACCTCAAAATACTTCAAAAATAGGTTCTCAGGATACTGAAACAAGTTTCGATTCCCACCAAACTCAAAATCTATGTATACAACTAGGAGAGGGCCTCATATATGCATATGTGACCAAGATCCATGATGGTAACCCCAGTATCACTCTCGATACCGAGTTTTCTACTAAGTCAATATTGGATTTTAACAGAAAATTAAGACCTAGTTCTAACCAAATTTAGAAGCATGTATATTGACGAGAATTACAAGGAAAACATTTTTAACAAAATGAGTTTAGGACAATTCTAAGCATTTAATACCAAGGAAAACAAAATAACAACAAAACAATTTTGTTCAAGGATTTGGCAAAATGTACTTGCCTAGGTTAAGCTTCAAGCCTAATCTTCTCCTCCACCACAAAGAGGGGTACGAAACCACACTCTAGGCCTTAAGGCCAAGCCTTCCTAAGCACTTAAGAAAGAGAAATAAAAGTGAAGAAGGAAGAAAGAAAGAGTGAAAAGAGGATGGAGAGAGAAAGTAAAAGGGTATATATAGAATGGGGAATTAATCTTGATCATCGGATGGTGATCCATGTCAAGATTTAGGTCAATCATGGTCATTCAAACAAAATCAAATATCTATTGGATAATAGGGTGCATCTACACTATTCACGAAAATATCTAAATACTATTCACAAAAATATCTGAAATACTACTCATGAAAATATCGAAAACACTATTCAAAAAATATTAAAATCAAAAATATCTAGTGTAAAAAATCTGTCCGGGCGGTATGCAGTCGATATACACCGATATACTGGCGGTATGCCGATCAAGGAGAAAACCTATAGTTTTGGAAAAATTTTAAAGCATTCTGAAAACCAAGAAAATATGAAATACTCTACAAATACGTATCCGTATATAAATACCGATACTGTGAGACGAGTGTCACACATCCCATGGAGAAGGACTCATGCAAGCTGTATTTTTGTAAGCATGATAGGAGTCTGTCTTGCCAGACCCTCTCTGATCGTACCTGCATACAGCTTTCCTGCGCATACAATGGGGGTACAGAGGTGGAGGACTTGACGCAGTCACACAAGCGTATGGCGGAAGAGAAACCAAGCTCCATTGGAGGCAGCACCTCTACCAACTATAACCCCTGATCTTGATACATCAGAAGCAGGCCTGTCTCAAACGCCTGCCGCAGATAAGCAGAAGCAAAAGGAGGTTCACTTCGACAAACCTCTGAGGAAATACTCGACAGTAGGGCCTATCAAACCCTATAACTTCGACATACTGACGCAGCTAGCCAATATACCGGCTAGATTGTCACTCTTCGAGATCCTCCGTCTCTTCAAAGAGACCCGAGATGTGCTCATCAAAGCCTTGAAGAATGCCGGGTCCTTTCTCACTCAGGTGCGACCACCAAAGGAAGACCCTACGGCCTGTCCATATTATTACAGTGTGGTAGAAGTGATCCCCAGTATCACTTTTATCCAACAAGACATGCTGCTGAAGAATAACTGGCATAATAAGCCTCTGTACTATACATGGTATATCGGTGCCATTAAAGTCGATCACATCCACATCGACCCAGGCTCCTCTCTCAGCATCATCCCAAGGGTTTGCTCCAAACTCTAGGGATTCCGATGCATCGGCTGACTGCATCGAACACAACAATCAGCGACTTCAACGAAGGAACGAACGAGCCCTTAGGCAAAATTTGCTTGAAGTGCCAAATAGGCGACCTCCACACTGAAGTAACTTGCTATGTCATCGATGCTGACATAAACTAGAATATGCTATTGGGACGACCACGGATTCATGAGTACATGATCATTCCTTTCACTCATCATCAATGCATAGAGTACGTAGCCAGCGACGGAACTATCAAGACCGAATTCGCTGAAATTGACCCGTTCCGGGTGTAACTCCACTTCCCGGATTTGAGAAAATGAATTTAATTTCTAATAATTACAATTGTTATTATTAAGTTTCAAATAATAAGTTTTTGATTTTTAAAATAATAAATATTGTGAATGATATTTTTGGAGGGAAATTAGTTGGGCAGAAATTATTTTTTTATATTTTAAAAGTTGTTATAACAAACTTTAGGGCCACCATATGACTCTTTAACTGATTTGTAAACCTATTTCTAAATTATGAAAAGGAGAAGGGTCTTTCTGAAGTTTTTCCTTAACAAAAGGACTTAATCAAAATAATTACAGAGTGGGAGGGGGGTGTTTTGTGCATAATGTACATTTTTATGTTTTTAAGCCTGATATGAGAGAGAGAGAGAGTAAGAGACAGCTCATTTTTTTATTTTTGAGCTGTAGAGCCCCTCCTTTCCTCTGTTCCCAAATATTTCCATCGACCTAACCCTAACCGACGATGAGGCGCACTTCCCGACAGCGGCGACGTGAGTCCACAGTGGCGACGGTGATGACACGATGACGGAACGCACGCCGAGCGCCGACTGGGCTACTCAGAGGAGCCACCCCGCTACTAGCAGATCTCTTCGACAGCAAGCGGCAGACGATTCTCCACGGCGATGGCAGAGTTCATGGTGACGATGGATACGATGACCGCAGAAGCACCCCGCTGACCTATACGAACTCTTCCACCAGCGGTGAAGGACGGCTCCTCCTTTCCGATAGCACAATCTCGATGGCTCCGATTCTTCTCCAGCGAACGACCACAGCGATGGTCCTCACCACCGTGAGCATAGCCAGCGGCTAGGCGTCGGTCTCCACGACGGCGGAGCTGAAGCTTCTTCCCGGCGACATCCGGTGAGTTGTCGATCGGATGTTTGGATGTTTTCATTTTATTTGGTGATCGATCGATTAGTTGTTTTCCTTTCATTTTGTGTTAGAATCAAATTCTTCAATTCGGGAGTGGTTTATCTAGAATTTTGGACAATTAGGATCAAGATCCAGTGTGAGTATTCGAACCCGAGTTTCTTCATACGATTTCGGAAGAAATTGTTAAGTTTGACACTGAGTATTTTCTTCTCTGTTCTTGATTCGGAAAATGTTCGATGTTATGCAAGATCAGGATCCCAGCATCAAAGCAGGACACCTAGAGACTGTGTCCGACTATGTGAGGTGTGTCCTCTTTTCGATTGAATTTTCTCTTAAGGTATTTCCCTATCCCTCTCGATGTTGTAGACGGTTTGCTACGATTTGAATGATATGGTTTTGGCCAGGAATGGTGTGGGTAGCTGTGTCGACCCTAACTTATAGCATGTGTGCGTGTCCAGAATACTGTTCGTGTCCAGCAGTTGCCGTGTTCGATATCGGTCGTGTCCTGGTGTGGAGTTAGTGACCTGCTGCATTCACTTTATTTTGGTGTGTTCGTTGTGGGGTGTCCAGAGTAGTGTCGTGTCATGTGGGTTTGTGTCCGTTCTTGAGGCGTCGAGTAGCAGACTGATCAAGAATAGCAGTTGCCGGACTTTGGAAGAATTTAATTTGATTTTTATATTTTGTATATAATTCTTGTATAATTATTTTATGGATTTTGTGGGATTCAAACTGTGTATTGGCATGGGTCTCGGTTGAGCTAGAGAATTTAGCAAGATCAGGGTTCCTTCTATGTATCATTTGAACTCATGTTTTTTTTCCAGAATTTCAATATGGTTGTATGTTTTTGATTTTGAAATTTTGTTAAGTTGTTTTAACATTTGGGATGTTGAGTAGATTTTGAGCCTATGGTTCATTTTTACTGAACCTAAGTTTCCTTGTGCAATAGTTTGCATCTGAGATCACTTTGCAGTGTAGTTCAGTTTTATGAACTAAAACCAGAGTTTGATTCAAATTAATAAGTTTTCTTGTGATTATACATTCGAAGACTGTAGGTGTGATAATTAAGTTGTTCCATCTGAGCTAGTATAGTTTAGACCTAGCTCTCAAATTCTTCTGATATGATGGGGCTGTTGGCAGTGGTTTAACCCATGCTTTATTAAACTGTGTGAATCCTGGAAGTGCTTTCTATTTGAGATATCAATTCTGGATTTAACTTCTTTTGGAACGTAGAGCAGGAGTGAGTTATGATCTAGGTGAACTCACAAATATTATCCTGGGAATTACTAAAGTGTGGCTGAGCAAATCCTTGCAGGTTGTGTTAGTTGGGAATGAGAGTGATGTTAGTAGCTCGGATATTGATGTCTTGCCTAAAAATAGGTTTAATTGTTAAGCTAAGTTTTTAGACTTAAGGTTAGTTTAATAGGCCAGTAGTAGCCTAGGAGGAACAAATAAGTTCCAGCATGTTTATATTCTTGGTAGCCCTGTTAAGTTGTATTATTTTTCTAATTAAGTGAATGTATATCATAAATGAGTTAATTCTTCTATGATTCTAAACTTGTGTTATAGCTTAGGCTAGTTTTGAACTAAATTAACAAGATAGTATTAATCCTAACCAACTAGTGGAGCTTAATTTAGTAAATAGAACTTGTATAGAGATTAATCAACTTGTACACATTATTAATACAGGAGGACATCTACCCCGATCTTCACCCGTACTTTCCTGGAGGAAGGCAAGTACATTCTATGGTCTTGTGCATTTCATTATATCCTGTGCTTTCTTGATTGACACATTGCAACACGTCATATACTTTCTGGTGCTCATGTTCCTTGTTCTTATTACTTGTACTTGGGGTGAGAAAATATACTATTTATGTGACCAAACCCAAGAAACAACTCAGGTGTGTTTAGCTTAGACCCCGCATCGTGCACGCGGGTCCTAAGCCGTACCATTCGTGTGCTTTCATGTGCTTTTATGTGCTTCCCCTAGCCGGTCACATACTTAGCTATATTTCAAATATAGTACACACATGCAGGAGATATACCTTGTACTTATTTCCTGTGATTCCATGATACCATGTTCTTTCATGTGCTTACATATCATGTACTTTTATGTTCTTACATACCATGTTCTTTCATGTACTTTACACACCCTGTTCTTTCATGTACTTATTCACATGTTCTTTCCTGTACTTTCCATGTTTCCTCGTACTTTTATATCTTGATGTCTTGTTCATTACCTAGAATTGTACTTGCTCCGCTCCTGAATAGGATATGTTGCAGGTATGCTTGCAGGTCATTGTTCTACTCTATGGGCCAGAGCCCAGGATTTAGCTGAGCAGGATGAGGCTTAGCTTGAGGCTTCAGGTTTAGATTACTTAGCTTTACTTTGAGATATTGACTTTAGAGTTCATAGCACTTTTCATTCCTGTTGATTCTGGTACATTATGATATCTGGATTTGTGGATTATGGTGATCATTCTGGGATACGTTTTTAGATGTTGTGATTCTATACTTTCATATTTATCTGGTTAGTTTTCCCTAGCTTGGTACAGCTTACTTCGTCGTGTCTAACGACGAAGGCTGGGCGTGTCCGACTCGTGTCCGATTATTCGGGAGCAGGTCGTGACACCGGGGACTTGAAACCTACTGTATGGATGCTGATCTATTCAAGTCAGTCCCCTGGGATGATGAGAGCAATGATGCCGACGATGAGGCAAAGACGGCCTCAGAAAGCGTAGCGGTTACTGAAGAACCACTAAAGGTTCGACTGAAGGGGAAACCCTCCAAGGTATCAGCGCCCCTCGTCGTCAAGCTCCGAGGAAAAGCGGCATCTTCGCCCTCGGTGACGTCAGATGATGGCCAGGAGCCTATACGAATAAGGCTACCCCGGAGGTCCCCAAAGCCAACCATAAAGGCGCAGGAACCTCCGACCGCAGCCTCCTTGGTGGTTAAGCTAAAGGGGAAGCATCCTCCCCCTCCTCCCTCAGTAGCCCTAGTCCTCACCGAGGAGGAGCTAGGAGACTATGTCTGTGCCGATACCAAAGCGCACTCTTTAGATGATGTGATCCCTAAGGATAAAATTTCTCATTTTATTAGTAAAAAGTTGTCTTCAAATTTCTCTTATGCATGTTGGAACACTAGATATTTCTTAAACAACTCTCTATGTATGCTACTAACACAAGTGACAACCGCCAACATTGCGAGCCGAGTTGTCCCTTCCCGGGGCTCTTACTTTCAAGTTCCAACAAGGAAGAAGGAGGAGGTACCCATCATCTTTGGTCGATTGGAGCACCCTCAGCGACTAAGTCCAGGAGAACCAGAACTCGACAATGGCAAGATGCAACTCTACCGTTATGCTACTCAATTCAAACACCTCATTTAGAAGATGGGTTATGACTTGAACAACAACAAAGGACTCAACTATGGTAAAGGCCGGTGCCTTTCCTTACGGATTCAAGCTCCAAAGCAAAAGGCTTAAAACTATTACCAGCACACCCGCGGGGGTTGGGTTATGTTACACCCACTTCAACTTCAGAAGACTCAAAGACAGAAGTCATGATGCATTCACACTCTTCTGACTCCTCAAGCTGGGACTCTAACACCAGTACTGGTCAGGTCTTCAAAAAGATGATGTCCGCTAACATGGTCTTCATAAATCCTCCGATCGAGGACAAAGACCAGATGTTCGAATACTTCAAAGATGAACCCTGGGCATAGCGCCTAGTATCTCAATAGGAATGGCATTTCAAGCAACGTGAGCCTCCCATAGAAGATGAAGTCATCCAGGTCGAGTTGGGAAATAAGGCCTCTTCTAAGCCCATCTTCATCAGCAAAAGCCTGATAGAAGAAGATAAGGAATCTCTGATACAGCTTATCTGAGAATACATCGATGTCTTTGCTTGGAGCCACGAGGATATACTGGATTTAGACCCACAAGTCGCCATGTACCGCCTCAACATCTCGCCCGATGCTAAGCCTGTCAAACAACAACAATATCGATTATTCCCAACATCATGGATGCTATCGATGAAGAAGTCGACAAACTAATTGAGAGCGGCTTCATTCGGAAAGAGCAACATCGAGATTGAGTGGCAAACGTTGTCCTAGTCACTAAGAAGAACGGGAAGATACGGTTCTGCATATATTTCAGGGATCTCAACTCAGCCTGTCCTAAGGACGAATTTTACCTTTCGATCACCGACGTGATGATTGACAACACCTATGACTTTAAGCACATGTCCTTTATGGATGGTTTCTCAGGCTACAACTAGATCAAGATGCTTCCCGAAGACGAGAAGCATACAGCGTTCCGAACTCCAAAAGGGGTATACTGTTACACAGTAATGTCCTTTGGATTAAAGAATACGGGAGAAACATACTAGCGGGCTATGAGCACTATATTCTGCAAGTATCTCCGAAAAATGGTGGAGTGTTACGTTAATGACATTGCCGTTAAGAGCAAGGACAAGTCCAACCACTTGGACGATCAATGAATAGTGTTCGATTTAATGCGAACGCATCAACTAAAGATGAACCCGACTAAGTCCTTCCTAGGCATTTCCAGCGGCAAGTTTTTGGGCTTTATCATCACAGCAAAGGGGATTCACATTGATCCGGAGAAGACTAAGACAATTCTGGACATGGCTCCTCCAAGGAATCTTCGAGAGCTTCGAGGCCTGCAAGGATGCTTGACATACATCAAATCATAGCAAACCTTCCTGGCAAATGTCAACCCTTCACCAAGTTAATAAAGAAAGGGGTCTCCTTTGTATAGACCGAAGAATGCCAATGCACGTTCGACGACATCAAAAAGTACCTCACTAGTCCTCCCGTACTGGTAGCACCGGTTGTGGGAAAGCTATTTCTTCTATGCGCCTGAGCTATGGACCATTCTCTCGGTGCCTTGCTAGCCCAGAAGAGCAGTAAAGGCCATGAACAGGCGATCTATTATCTCAGCAGAACCATGACTGGAGCCAAGCATAGGTATAATCCCGTTAAGAAAGAGTGCATCGCCCTTCTCTTTGTTATCCAAAAGATGCCACACTATGTGATTGGATAGATGATCCACGTCATGTCCAGAATCAATCCCCTCAGAGTCCTCATGACCAAGCCAGGGGCATTAAAATCACGATTAGCCACGTGGGTAATCCTTCTGACTCCCTATGATATGGTGTTCGTGCCGCAGAAGGCAGTCAAAGGCCAAGTGCTAGCAGATTTCCCGGCAGCATACCCTGCGCCAGAGATATCGAAACTCTATGATGATATCCCAGATGAAGTTCTAGAGTCCAATACAGTCTTAGCCAACTCGGTTTGGCGCATGTTCTTTGATGGTGCTTCAAGAATAGGACCAAAGGGCGATATCATCGCAGGAGTTAGGATCGTCCTCATCACCCCGGATGGCCTAGTCATTAATCGCACGTATTCTCTCATGAAGTCATGCACAACAATGTTATAGAGTATAATGCTCTCATTATTGGGCTCCAACTCGCTAAACAGCTGGGGTTGACTATATCGAGGCCTTTGGAGACTCAAAATTAATCATCAGCGGGTTCGAGGGCAGTATGAGGTTCGACATGAAGACCTGATCCCCTACCACTAGGCAACGATCGACATCATCTCCATATTCATAGGGTTCTTTATAGAATACGTGCTGTGCCTGCAGAACTTAGAGGCCGATGCACTAGTCGGCCTCGTCGTTTCTCTGGCTGCCCCCGTTGGATCGCAATATGCCATTACAGTGATGGGGCGAGAGCTAGTTTGTCCGAAGAATGCTCTACGTACATGTCAAAGCTACTCAGTACAAGTAGATACTGACGTGGACATTCGAGGCCGGCGGTTCCTATTCATAGACTACGCAGCCTACAGAATCCTACCTGAAGACCCAAAGGAAGCGACCTCCGTCAGGAGACGCTCACTCCGATTCTTCTATGACACGGCCACCAAAATGTTGTACCATCATTTATATGACGGACTCCTCCTGCGTTGTTTGTCCCAGACAGAAGTGCAAGAGGCGCTTAGAGAGGCACATGATGGAACCTGTGAAGCCCATCAGCCCGGCCCTAAGTTATATGACCGATTGCGTCGCATGGACTATTATTGGCCCACAATGATGACAGACACAATAGATTACACAAAGAAGTGTCGGGCATGTTAGTTTCATATTGACTTCACCTACCGACCTTTAGAATATCTATACCCCACGGTGGCCGCTTGGCCATTTGAGGCATAGAGAATGGACATCATCGGGCCGATCAGCCCGCCCTCCTCTAAAGGACACTAGTTTATCCTCACCATCACTAACTATTTCTCCAAATAGGCGGAAGCGATGCCACTGGTAGAAATAAAAACCTCCAACGTGATCAGCTTTATCAAGCACCACGTTATTTACCGCTTCGGAGTTTCTAGCAGGATTGTCCACGACAATGGCCCCCAATTCGTGAGCCACGTATTCTATTGATTCTACGACAAGAACCATAAACAGAATGTGGCATCAACGGCTTACAACCCTGAGACTAATGGACTAGCCGAGGCATTCAATAAAATCATCGTTAAACTGCTCAAGAAAGTTGTCTCTTCTAACAAACGCGATTAGAATGAGAGGTTGGGAGAATGTCTATGGGCTTACCGTATGACCGTTCGGACACCCACAGGCAGTACACCATTCTTCCTTGTCTATGGAAGCGAAGCAGTGCTCCTCCTGGAGATCCAATCCTGTCCTTACGGGTAGCTATCACCAACCAGTTGACTGACGAAGACAATCAGTGCCGATGGCTACAAGAATTAGAGGCATTGGACAAAAAACACCTACTAGCGTAGCAAACGATCGAGCTTTACCAAGCTAGTATTTTCGGGACCTTTAACAAAAAGGTCCGGGAAAGAACGTTCCAAGTGGGCGACCTTGTCTTAGCAATTCGAAGACCGATGGTGATGACTCACAAAAAAGTTAGAATGTTCGAACCCAAGTGGGAGGGACTGTTTGTCATAGAGACGGTGTATTCCAACGACGCTTACCGACTGGCCAAATCTAATTGTGACTTACTCATGATGCCAATCAATGGCAAGTTCCTGAAGAAATACTACGTATGGAGACAAACAATACCAGCGAAAGCCCTCACGCTCCAATGGGTGCTCACAGAGCTGTGCTACGTCAACAAAAGATGACAAGATGCTTTGTAAACCCTTAAAACGATGTGGGTTCAGAAAAAGGTCATGATAAACGTTCGCGAGCATGACTCAAGTTCGGGGAACTTTGAAGGGGGTCTTGTAGAAGCATAAAAAAGCATAGGGTGAAAAAGTGTATCAGCTTCTGAGGCTCTTCCAGCCTAACAAAAGTACACAGCCGCCAATGAGCATGGCAGAGCACAATCTGCGATGCTTCATGTTGGCAACCAGACCGAACTCGGTCGTCAGGACCTCCAAGATGTCGCTCAGGTTTGACCTCCCTATGAGAAGCATTCCAGCACATTTTGAAGCTCATCAGTAGTTCTTCTACGAAGGCACAGCTCCTTTGAACGAAGGGATCCTCAACTAAAATCTGACTTAGGCAAGGCCAACGGCTGCTTGAAGCTAAGTTTGGATCCATCATGGTGTTGAAGGACAAAAAGAGGACGACGTGACTCTTCGAAAGAAACTTCCCTTTTATATAGGGCAAAAGTGGTCCAAGACATAGGCTACGGGACCGTCGGTCAAAATTCCTGCATTAATGGGATGAACCTAGGACTCAGCACGATGAACCTCATTAAATAGGTTCATTTGACTAAGTCTTAGCCATTAAAAGACCCCTTAAAATTCCCCAAGTAACAGTGGCAATTAAGAGGGAGTCGTTCTTTAAAGAGCTGTCATTAATTGCTTTTAAAGAAGACTTCAAAGCCAGCTTCTTCAAACCAGAAGCGCAGCTACAATCCTGCGCCAGCAGGAGGTGCAGACTGGTGATAACTTCATATCATCCTAGCTTTAACGACGCAGACCTCTACTTCGACCCAGAAGCTCAACCCCCTTCATCAAAGACATGGAAAACACCATTGCATCCAACATGTCAACTTCCACTTTTCAAATTTGAGGGTAAATTTGTCATTTTCCATATTTCAATATTTTGGGAATTTTTATTTATTAATATTGATTTTATGGGATGTGTTTAGTCGGGGTTAAATTTCGTCTCGTTTCGACTTGTATTAGTGACCCGGATAGCTTAGACTCTAGTCAGAACCCAAAGATTAGTTAGATATGGCCCACAAACCCCGTTAATCAAGTTAGTATAATTAGACTAATCCTACTTGATTAGAATGGTTAAATTAGCAACAGAAACTTGACCTTTTTTTATCCCAAACCTCGTCATGACTTAAGTTGACCCAAATGAGACTTGTAGGGGCATCTTAGACATTTCACCATAGGCCCATTAGGGCTCCCATGGATGGTCGCCTATAGGGGGAGAGGTGTGCCTCTCTTTCATTCCATACTTGCCTCTTTTTTCCCCAAATTTGTTCTTCCCCTAACTAGAGAGTTTCCCTCTTGATTTTGATCTCCAAAATTTTCCATTCTCCCATCAATCTTCCTTTATTTCTTCCCATTCAACCAAGGAGGAGGTGCTAGCAAGGATTGGAAGCAAGGAGAAAGAAAGGGTGTCCATTTTGGAGGAGTTTTTATGTCAGAACCGTGTCCTTTGAGAGTATCATTGGGATCCAACTACCAATAGGTATAACCGTCCCTCTATTTCAATTTTCCTTGCATTTTAGATAGATTTACATTCATTAGGATCACCCCCTTGCTTGAACCACCATTAGACTTGGTTTATAGGCTCTTACGAGTCCTCTCTAGGAAGTTGGGATAGTTTTAGTATCCCCATGGAGAGTTTCCAAGAGGAGGTACCCCATGTGTTTGGTTTAATGTCCAATAAGTATTTTTGTCTCTAAATTTTAGTTTTAGACCTGTTAGAGGATAGATTGATCTTAGTTAGGATGGTTAGAATGAGTTTCATTTGGATACCCATGGTTGAATCTAAGTGGTTTAGTTACAAGTCATATTTAGCCTCTACATGTCATTTTGATGCCTATTTATATAAGTGGACTATTTTATATACATATATATATATATATATATATATATATATATATATATATATATATATATATATATATATATATATATATATATATATATATTAGTGTTTTTGTGATTGTGTTTTTGTGAAATATATATATTAGTGTTTTTGTGATTGTGTATGTCTTTTGTCTTTATGATTAGTGGTGTGCTTGTGTTAGAGGGGAAGGGAGTGTGGTTGTCTATGTGTCTTGAATGGTGTGTGTTGGTTTGTGGCATATGTGTGTGAGTATGAGTGTGTGTGTGTGTGTGTGTGTGTGTGTGTGTGTTGTGTTTAGAGAGGAATACATGATGCATAATAGAGTGTGGATGGATGGATAGATGAGTAGATAGTGAGAGGGAAGGAGTGTGAAGAGAATAGAGAGTGAGATGGTGAGGGGGACTGCTGCCCCATGGCAGCAGCCTAGACAGCAGCAAGTGGCAGCAACAACCACTACTGGCTGCTTGTTAGCTGCAGCAAGCTGCTGTCCATGTACAGTAGTAACAGCAGCAGCACTCTGCTGCAGTGCAGCAGCAAAGGGGCAGCCATTTGGCCCCCTTTGCAACCCCTTTGAGCCCTTTGTAACTCCATTTGTTTAGGCCCCTTTAAACGCCATTGTTAGTGAGTTAGTATAGTGGTTAGTTGTTTATGTTATATAGATGTTAGAGTGTTAGTAGATTATGGTTGTTAATGGTTTATGTTACGTAGATGTGAGTATCTTAGATGTTAGGATATTAGATACATGTTAGATATTAGAATATGTTAGACTTGTGAGTTAATTAGTGGTAGGTAATGGTTAAGGTATCTTAGTATCTTAGGATACCAATGGGTATCTTAGGATACTAAGATAGTATCTCAAGGTAATGAGGAATACCTTATCATAAGGTAAGGTAATGAGGATTACCTTGGTATGGGGTAAGTATTGAGGATTACCCCACTATAAGTTAAGGTATTGGTTTACTATGTCATAGGGTAAGGTAAGGGTAGATAACTAGTATGGGTTAGCTAGTAGTTTTGGATAGCTACTAGATATCTTGGTTTAGTTTATGGGTAAGTTAAGGTATTAGGTCCCGACCAAGGTATTGGTATCGGGATACCAATATGGCCAAGGTATATGGTATCTTGGTAGGTAAATTTTAAGAATAGGATACTTAGACTAGTTTTGACTCTGTTTGACCACGGTTGACTGTTTTGACTCAAAGTCAACTAAAAATCAACATTGGATCTAGAATTGACTAGGACTTGACCAGAGTTGAACAGTTGACCAAAAGTCAACTATGTGTCGACCAATAGTCTGAGTTGATCTAGATTGGACTAGGAGTTGATCAGAGTTGACCAGTTGACCAAAAGTCAACTATAAGTCAACCTTTGACCTAGTTTGACTTTGTGTAACCTAGTTTGACCTAGTTTGACTTTGTGTGACCTAGTTTGACTTAGTTTAACTGAGTTTAACCTAGATTGTATATCATATATTAGAATATCATGCCATACACTGTCAAACCCTAATTTAACTCATGATATTTCATCTTTAGGTCTGTGATATCACTCTGAGCATCAATTGTCATTGACAGCTCATGACCGCAGGCGAGTATATTCTCTGATAGTTTTTATTGTCTTAATATCTACTATATCCGATTCAGTTGTAGTGTTTTACTTGATTTCCGGCACGATAGTACACAAACTAGTATACGTCGGATCCTGTCATGAGATGTCATTCCTGGGTTACCATGGTATATTGGTACATTGTTCTCTTGTTTTCCTATACTTGTATAGACGTCGATTCCTACGGGAATTTTCTACCCTCTTAGAGAATCTTGTGTCATGACGTGATCTGTCCGGATCTATATACTATTCGGGGATGGAGAGTTATTAGTGGTTATGTGATTAATACCCCTCTTGTATTCCTGTTACTACTTGTGTATAGATCCACCCTCACCACAAGTATGGTGTAGCCTGACCTGATACTACTTGTGCATAGCTTTCCATTTTGGCCGGCCTGATCTCCAGGTTTACCTGTGCTTATTCTTGTGCATAGTCGGTCAAATGGAACAGCCTGATCCTGACCCAAGCTGATCACATATACACTAATACTCAAGGCACCGTTTATGTTTATATTATACATCAGATATCCTGTACTGTTCTACATTCTAGTATTTTATACCCTGATAAGATATCTAGTTTTACATATCATGTTTATATTCAAGTCTTGATATTTTATCTTGTATTCCATTATAATTGTCTCTTATAGAATTTATTGATTCATATGGAATTGCTGTTAGCATTTGTACTTACTCATATCCTGACAGGATAACCCCGTTGATGTTTACAGAGGATTTAGAGGCCGACTGCTCGACCCTTTATGGCTATGGCACTGATAGAGACTATGATCAGGATTTACCTCTTATGCCAGTATCCGTAGAGGATGTACCATCTCTTTAGACCTGTTTAGTTAGGTTTGACTGGACTGCGTTCCAGCTTGTTGAGACTTGTAGTATTACTTATAATTTTTGGGATCTTGTGATTATGTCTGAGACTCTGAACTTGTGTTGTGATCTTGCATCTATTTGCAGTTTATTTCTTTCTATCATATCTTATCATATTTCTTGCTATCTTCCTTAGATATCTTGTGATTGAGTTGTGATTATATACTTTCGTATGGAGTTGACCGGTTTATATATTGTGTCTAGATGTTATATATTTGTAGACGACCTATATAGCGTTCTACCGCCGATTCTGCGGCATAGGCTGGACGTACCCATGTGCTCGTAACCCTACTCAGGGTGTGGGTCGTGAGACATTTTGTGGTGGCCCATGCAGGTCCGTGTCACAACTAGTGCGATATCGTAGTTGTACTCTACTTAGAGTACTAATTACGAGCCTGTAGTTAGGATATAGGTTCTAAGTTATGATATGAGTTACTCAATCACATCTTAGAAAAATTTCTGATCTTTCAATTATCATGATAACTCTTCTTGCTTTTCGAATTCAATTGTCCTTCTTTGATAATATCTTATCTTGTGCCATATTGAACTTTTGCTCGAATATGTCTCCAGGATGACAGTGACTTGAGCTCAGGCAGTTGGATCCAGTGCAGCACCGGAGAGGTCAGATCCGTCGTGACCTATTTCTCCGGATGAAGGAGTGGTACAGGAGGCTGTCCCTACTGCCCCTACTATATATATATATATATATATATATATATATATATATATATATATATATATATATATATATATATATATATATTGGTCGAACCTTTACAAGTATACCATAAGGCGCAAAATGCCGAAGCCTATACACATATACTGACAAAAGAGGGAAAAAACCTAGAGTCAACCCGGCTAATCCGAGGATAGGAGAGTCTTCCAGAAAATTGTCTGGCCATGTTTGCAGAGTGATCTCCATTTGCGGCATTGACGAATGGTCTCCCATATGAGTTGGTCTCCGTTGTACTGGCGGCCTTCATATCTAACCTTGTTCCCTGTTTTTCCAGAGCACCCACGTTGCGACCGCAGGTACGATCTGGTGGCCATGGGACGCAGAAGCCCAGGTTGCCATAAGATGGTGAAAGGTGTCGCCCCCGTGAGGCAATCTACAACGCTGGAAGAGGGCTCTCCAGACCTTGATCGGTAGTTTCCTTTGTCTGAGGAGTTGTTGACTGTTTCCGACTGTTGATCAAAGCCGCAAGTGCAGGCTGAAGCAAGGCTGAACCCGATGGTGTTGAGAGTGTATCAGTGGTAGGATGTTGCGAAGGGCTCTATATGAGGAAGGACCACTTCTTGGGGATACAGCTTTGCCAGAAGGATGCAATAGTAGGAGATGGACCGCATACTAGGATCACTGTTCTGGCCGACTTAACCGAGAATGCCCTGTTGACATCTAGAGACCACTCGAGCTTTCAGCGTCTGGTCCGATCTGAAATCTGCTACGCGAATGGACTCGACCGCATCAGACCTAGCCCATATCCGAACTTTGTTCCAATTCAGGTGTTATTAGTGGTCCCACAAGTCCTTGATAGAGCTATTTCTGGAGGTGCTGAAATATTGGGAAGAAGCAAGGTGTCGCCGACCCAGTAGTATTACATAAAAGGCGAAGCTTCGCCGTGCCCACTTTATGGCGAATCGATGGTTCGGCGAGGGACCGACCGATGAGAATGCGACGCAGGCTGGAGGATCTGCTGTTCGCGATGGCCGTAGACGGAGGATGTGCTTGAAGTATCTGGCCTCTATGAACTGGACCATAGGTTCTTACCGTGCAAAGCTTCCACCATAATTTCATAGAAAAAGCATTAACAATGTGAGAGAGGTTAGTGAAACCCAGGCCCCCCCCGGTAGGTCGAGCCTTGTATCCCAGCTGGCCCAATGGTGCTTGTCGTGGTCGCCGCTGTGTCCCCACAGAAAGTTACTGAAGATGCTCTTATGTAGGAGAAAACTTTCTTGGGAGGGGAACAAATTGTCAGGGTATAGATGGAAGGAAGTAAGGACAGTTTGATGAGGATCATCTTTTCTCCGGAGGAAAGGTGGCGTTGTGCCAGCCTTCGAGCTTCTTCCTGATGCGGGTGATCAGGTTCTTGAAGATCCCGGTGTTAGATCTGTCGTACACGAGGGGGCACCCAAGGTAGTGGAATGGAGGGTGCTGGATGGAGAATGAGGGTGGTAGTAGAGATGCTGCGCTTGCTCTCTTTGATGTTGTGGTGGGTGTAGACAACACTTTTGTCCGAGTGATCTTCTGTCCAGAGCACCTTTCGCATTTGGAGCGTAGTATGGACGACGTCCACTGATCCGGTGTCCCCGAAGGAAAAAATGAGGATATCGTTGCGAAGGCCAGGTGGGGGTGATGATCGGACAGCCGCTAGCTATGTGGAAGTGCTGGAAGTTGGGGGAGCTCGCTATCTTATTAAGGTTTTTGCTTAATGCGTCCCGCGTAATAATGAAGATGGTGAAAAATAGAGGATCTCCTTGCCTAACCCCACGACTGGATTTAAAGAAACCGTACGCTGGCCATTAATAAACGTGAGAACCACGAGTTGCTGATCGATCTCCACACGATGTTGGTCCAAGTTTTGAAAAATTCGAAAGCTCTGAAGATCAGATCATGAATTGTCAATCCAGTCTGTCATAAGCCTTCTCATGTCCAATTTGATGGCAATATTGCCCGCCTTGCTGGGATCTTAATGCAGGTGACTAACTCTTGGGCCAACGTGATATCATCTTGGATATTTCTCCCCCGAAAAGCCACTCTGCTCCTCCGAGATGATTTTGGGGAGAATCCCTGCCATGCGGATGCGATAATCTTGGATATGATCTTGTTGGTGAAGGTGCAGAGACTGATGGGGCAGAAATCTCGGAATGTCTCAGGATTGTCTTCCTTCGGAATGAGAATAAGGTTGGTGCTCGAGATGGCTCTAGGGTAAGTAGCTCCCTGGAAGAAGGGGATACCGCGTTGTGGATGTCAACCTTGATGATGTCCCAGCAGGTACAGAAAAAAATTCCCGAAATCCGTCAGGCCCTAGCGCGCTGTGAGAGTCGAGGGCCCAGACGGCTTCTTTCACTTCGTCCTCTGAAGGGGGCTGTCGAGTCGGGCGTTGTCTGTGTCGGTAATGAGATGGGGAACCTCGTCCAAGAAGGTATTGTCTTTGAGGATCGTATCCTTGGAGAATAATCTGGAGTAGAAGTTGCAGAGCGCCACTTGGATACCTTTTGGATCGCTGA